>JASPKZ010008546.1:0-112500 GCA_030220185.1 Diploptera punctata
TTTCGCCCAAGGTACTTTTTTCGTCGGGTTATTCACATTCGACCAGCCGGCATGGGTAACCCTATCGCAGAATGCTACCGCCGGCAATGCTTCAGATCTTTAAGCACGCAAGCCACTCCAGCCACGGACAAGGTAAGATACCATGGATGGGGAAAGAACTAATAGTAACCATAATAAATAATAATTCGTAGTATTATATTATTATGTTGATACTAATAATAATTAGTAGTATAATTTGATAATAGTTCATAATAATATAGAAATAATTTTATAATAATGAATAAGAATAAATCATAAGATAATAATAATAATAACTAATAATGATAAAAATAATAAATTAATAAATAAATAATACTATAATAATAACAAAATAATAATATAATTATAATATTACAATATAATATGAAAATAATAATATAATAATAATAATAACTAGAATATAAAATTGAAACTAAAATATAATACTATAATAACTATAATAATAATATAGTTATAATAATATAAAAATTTCTCCGCTGTGGTCTCGAGGTAGCGTGCTGCCTTTTCACTCAGCGGTCCCGGGTTCGATCCCCGGTCTTGACAGTTTTTCTGGGTGAGGTTTTTATTGGGGTTTTTCCTCACCTGTAATACAAATGTCAGGAAAACTTCAAGGCCCAAACGTTCCCCGAAATCATATGGCCATCATTATCATCATCATCATCATCATCATCCTTCAACGTTGTGGAAAGCAACAGGAAGCTACCAGACCTACAATTCCCTAGTAAAGCTGCAAAGCATAGCATGAAAATGCTATGATTGCAGTGAAGGACCTGCCCTCGGGCAGAAATACTATGTATGGAATAATATAATAATAATAATAATAATAATAATAATAATAATAATAATAATAATAATAATAATGAAAATACACTATTCAAAAGAAATTAGAGGAACACATGTTTAAACCAAAGCCAAAAAATAAATATTGTAACAATTTAATTTTTGAGAGTATGATTGTTTTGTGAGTTGAAGTATTGTTTTTTAAATCAGATTGAAGACCTTCTGGGTTTTAATTAATTTTTCTCTAAGTTTGTATAGTGAAATTCAAAGAGGTTTCCTGAAATCAAAGTGGTTTCTGTTTGAATTACTTTTTTAAAAACAACAGGTGTGAAGAATAATCTGCTGTTAGGAATTGTTATTTTTGTGTTCTCTGAAGCTAATACAGAGCAATGAGACATCTGGATGAAACATCAGTTCCACGAGCAGTTGCATTGATTGAAGATGGTCGTTCCATTCGTCATCTATCTAGGATTCATGATGTCAGCCCTTCCATCATCCAAAGGCTGTTGTGGCGATATAGAGAGACACATACAAGAGGAGACCCGGGCAAGGTCGTACGAAGAAGACTACAGACGACAGGATAGATTTCTTGTCTTATCAGCTTTGCGCAGAAGAAAATCTAAGCCAGATATCTACAAAATAATTTACACACAGCAACTGGGGTGGTAATGTTCTGATCAAACTGTAAGAAATATAACTGAGAAATGCAAGGTTGAAGTCTAGAATCCCCTTTAAAGCCCCTCGTTTAACACGTCAGCACAAAGAGCGATCTGCTCAGAATCATGTCCACTGGCAGCTCCGCCAATGGAAGGATGTTTCATTCACGGACGAATCAAGATTTCGTCTAACAGGTTCTGATGGACCGTACAAAGTGTATGGAGACGTCCCTGGTTGACGTTTTTTGATCCAGCCACAATTATTGAACTTGACAGATTTTGAGGTGGTTCGGTTATGGTTTGGTCTGGGATTACTATTGATTCTCGGACAGAGCTTTTTCGTTGTCCCCAACTCCGCACAGCGCATAAATGCTGATATTTACATTAATGACATTATCCCTCCAACATGTTGTACCCGTTTCTTGTGGTATGGACACTAATTTTCTTCTAATGCAAGAAAAATTTCTAGATGTCATACCGCACAGTCTGCAAGAATACCAAATTCGTGTGATGGACTGACCTACATGCAGTCCGGACCTTAATCCGATCGAGCATATGTGGGATAAATTCGAAAATCTTGTTCGTAAGCGTCCTGCTGTACCTCAGAACCTTGAAGAACCTCACATGCACTCACCGAGGAATGGGAGAAAATCTCACAAGTTTCTGTAAGAAGGCTTCTACGAAGCATGCCTCGTAGGTGTAATGCGGTCATTGAGGCTCACGGAGGACACACTAAGTACTGAGTGTTGAAAATACCATGGAAACATTGATTCCTAAAATTGTATATCTCAAATTTCCACTTTGTTTTCTGTTACAAATGATAACTTGTTCTTATTGCTAATACCGTGCAAGAAAATATTGTTTGAATGTCTATTCTAATTTTACAAAAATGTTCAATTTATAATTACAAAAGATCAAACATTAAATTGTTTCAATATTCATTCTCATGTTTTTGTTTAAATATGTGTTCCTCTAATTTTTTGAGTAGTGTATAATAATAATTCAAGCTTAGAGGTCTTAAACTACGACAATGGGTAATATATTTCCCATGGATCATAGCTCTTACAGGATTAATCGGGCATGAGCTGGCTGACATATATGCAATAACGCAGCTCTTGAAAACAGCACAAATCTAGCCTATACCAAGCAACTTCAATCGTTAGTGCTGTCAAGGAAGAAGAACTTTACACTGGCAACAACAGTGGGACAACACATCCAAAGGTTCCCAATGCAAACGATTCCTTCCTTCTATCATCCTGAAGATGAAACTAAACATCCCTATTAACCAAGCAACAACAGCAATTACAATTGGACACAACAAAATGAAGGCATGCAATAATATATATGATCTCACTTGTGCCTGTCTTCAAGATGAACAATCGGTACTGCATCTACTCTATACGTGTCTAAAACTACAAAAACAAAGAGACGAAATGAAACTGGCAATAAAACTGGAAAACGCATAATGGCCAGCACCTGAGGAGCAACTAATCTCTAAACATCAAAAGCATTTTTACATATTTATTAAAAACATAGACTTCGGAACGTTATAGATAGATTGATTCACTCTTCACACTAAACAATCATTAGTATGCATTATCACATGTTTGTAAATAGGCAAAATATATCAGATTACGTTAAAGCATTTAAAAACATGTACTATATAAAGAGCATAATCTAAGAGACTTAACACACACACACACACACACACAGCCAATTACAAGCAGACTCTTATGAAATGCGGTCAATTCTCTTTTGAGAATAATGCACATGTCTAAGGTCGGGACTCGAACTCGAGGTCCCTTTCTTCGTAGCCAAGAATGCTGACTACGAGACGAGGAGACCGACCACTGGGTTGAACAAATTGAGATTTAAAGAATTAAACTCCGTCCGAGCTAGAATATTAGGTCTTCACATATTCACAATTACGCTAGAATTCGGATGGTCCGAGATTCGAATCCCGATGGACTCAGGATATTTGAACTGGTCTAAACCTTTTCTGACGGCATTACTGCTCTTGGGTCTACTCAGCCTATAACTGAAATAAGCACAACACGCTTTTTCTGGAGTTAGAAACCCATCACTCTTAGCTAACAACCCAGCTGACTTTTCGTGACGATAGTCTAATATTGTGGGAACCTTATCCTCCTAATACTGCAAGGGTCACCAAGGCCTATAGTGGGACCTGTCCAATAGTAGACTTCATACAGTAGTATAATAATTATATTTTTAAACAGAATAGCCACATTTTTCAGATGACATCTCACTCAGTTTGGTTTGTTTTTGATCCCATTGTCATATGACTTACTACTCAACAATAAATTTAAAAAAACCTACCTACGTTTCATAAATCTCCCCTTTCTTATTTACTTCGTACATATGTTGGTGGAGATGAAAACACTATTTACTTTAAACCGGAGGCTCATGGTGTAATTTTTGTTGTTAAGTAATACGTGTTTCATGGCTGTGTAAAGTGAATCATTTTATACCTACCTTAACCGGATGTGGCCCGTTGGTTACTATTTGAAAAGCCACTCTGCAAGAAAATCATGCACTTGGAGACGGGCGTCGGGATATCTCGCTTCAAAGGCTTCTATATATTTCAGCATCTTTCTCTTTCTCGAAGTATTTGAATTCACAGAACTAATATATGTAAGACGTCCGGTAACCTGCCACATTTGATTGTAATTTATGTTCTAACTGTTATTTCACAATCTGAAAATATCGTGTTCTTCCACTTCATTTATTTTGCATCATTAAATTTCCTGAGATTGCATTCCTTGCGCGAAGTAGAAAAATGCAATTTTTAATTACCTAAATTTACTGATTTTAAATTTAAGAGTGGGGTCGGTTTTGCAGTGAGTTAGAAGAGACTCGTAAAAAAATCTGATTCTAATTACCTGATACTATTTAACTTTTTTGTGTTAATTAAGGATACATTTAGCTTTAAGAGCAAAAGCAATCCAAACACCTCTTTCCGCAGATGATCAAGGTGTGATAGCCGGCACAGAAAACATATTACAGAAATCAGTTTACAAACTAAAATTTAATAACAAATAAACATTGCTTAAAAATCACAAACCCAAGACAATGGTCTTCATAGAAACAAACCAAATTTAAATTTAAATATTAATAAATAAATAGCATATTGCAAAAAAAAATTAACTATCTTGGGTGTTGAATGTCGTACACCAATGAAAAGGATATTACTAATAAAATCATGGTTGTTTTGCAAATAACAGGAATAATACATAGAGTTTTAAAAACCTCTTAAGTAAAAATATATACAAGATTACATACCTACATCTCTCTTGCAGTATCCATATTACTATATGAACGTGATTGGCCTACTTGGGCTATAAATGAAAAGATATTAATCCCGTATCATGGCAGCAGAAATTAAATTCGGGAGGAGAATAGCAAAGTAAATGTGGCCAGATAACAGAAACACAGAAAATATTATCAGAACTTTAAGTTGGACACGTTCTTCGAAAAATATAATATTACAGAAACAAATGGAAAATACACGTTGAAGAATGACTAGAGAAAACTGCCCCAATTTAATACTAAAATACCACAGAATTGGGACACGTAGGGAAGGTCGACCACTTAAGAGAGTACTTGATAGATAATGACGACCGGAACAGACCACTAATCCTTTATCCTTGATATAATTTAATGATTATGATTATTAGTTAACACTTCAACTATATACTGAGGGAAACTCGACGAGACGGATACGATACGTGGGCGTGAGTTCTACGCAACGGATGCGAACGATCTACAGGGAATGTACATCAGCCAGATACGACCTCAGACACACACCGTGAACGAGAGTCCGCGGTCCATGTTTTCCACCACCGGATATGCACAACAGTGAAGCGCCATAACCCAGAAGAAAAATGCAAGTGCAAACTATGTGAGTCGCACTGCGACCGATATAACTTATTACAGTGTAAAAAAAAGGAACCTCGATAACCCTTAAATTCGTAATATATCCTGTTGGATAATCAGATGGTTCAATTAATTTAATATTTTAAATAAATCAGAAGAGAACGAATATAAAGAAACCACGTAAATATGTGTCTAATTATGCAATATACCTAATAATAACAGTTACACATGATTCCGTTTTCACTGCGGTCTACCACATACAAATAACAAAAAGAAGAAATTTGCGTTTTGCCAATTTAAGGGATAACAGACTTCTGTTATAAATGAAAAGAATTTAACGCATAAACACGATCTTTCTAAATGGCCATTGGCTGCAATAATATCTATTATTAAAAATATACTCCTGTTTCTTTAGATACAATCTTAACCACTAATGCACTACTCAATCAAATGAGGGGAAAAAGCTTAAAATCTCCATCAGTCGCTGTGACGTAATAAAGTGTTTACTACGATGTCAATGTCGAACATTCATTACTAGGTCCTTCTACGTTCTTATGTTGTAGAATGTACGCAAAGTTCGCTGCAAGCATATTCAATCATTTTGATGACAGCCTTACATGATTCATGACAGTATCAGCATCAAGGAAGGAGACATTACGTGGACGTTTGGTGCATTTTATCACAGATGCACACCCTTCCTTAATCTAAATTAATTTTTAAATACTAAAACGTTTGGACATTGCATACCTATATTGAGTTTTCCCTAACACCATATTAAATTAGGACGTGAAATTTCTGCTAGGAGGAGTCATTGTGTATAAAAATCTTGCCCACAAGGTTTGTTGTGCCTGTAATATTTTGAATACAGTATCAGATTGAACTTTACCTTCGAAAAAAGCTGCACGTTTTACATATAAACTTACTTACTCACTTACTCACTGGCAATATCGAACCCGTAGGTTCATGACCGCGCGGATATAAGCTCTCCATACATCCCTATCCTGAGCTAATGCTTTCCAATCATTCCTTTACATATAAACTACTGATAATTATTCAACTACTTTACTGAATCTGCTGCATTATATTTATAGTGAGGAATGTATCCTGAAATATCATAGCTCTAACGCGACTAGTTTTTGAGAAAATTGTACACATAGCACGATTTATAATAATTATTTATAATCTTTAAAATGCATTTAGGGTATCTATTTTTTAAACTAAATATATCCTTAATCAGCATAACAAATTAAATAATATCAGGCAATTAAAAACAAAGGTATATTTTCTTTATGACGTGTTACAAAATGAAACAAAACGTGATGGAACATTTTGGACGTAATATCCCGCCTGTAATACCATAGATTCAAACTATTAAATGCAAATGATCCCTGAATGGGCCTATTAACATGACTGACTCTCATATAACTAGAAAAATTCACACTACGGTTTGCTTTTTTCAGTCAATTGTAGTAATTAGTCTATTTTTAATAGACTCTCGAAAAGTATAGAGTTTGGACTAATTTTTTTTCTACAATATAAATGTTTCAAATAATGAAACTTACAAAATTGTTACTATTAACCAAGCTGCAGTACCGTTATGTTTACTACGTGCAAAGAACGCGGGCGAACTGGATACAAATCGTCAGTCAGTAAATTCTCATTACATAACCCCTCAATTCTAGCTCACGGATTCACAAATGCTGTTGCAATTAGAATAAGCATCTACTTTTGTCACGAGATGTTGTGACAATGCTGACATATTTGAATAAAGTTTAAAATTTCTCCTGCATCTAACATTTTCTTTTCATTTAATGCGTGTTGAATATATTTTAAACAGTGTTTGTGACACGGTACATCCCCATCTATTTTACTGAGCAGTGTACCACATAAAATTAAGTCAGTACATTCTGTATTCCAGACGATGATAAACATTGCTTTTTTTTTAAACTAGCAGTTTTTATTGCATTTTTTTCGTTTCCTTCTTGTTTTACCAAGTTCTTTTCACCTTTTTGTTAACTTTCTTTTATTATCACGTATAGGCACAAGGACAGGACACTCCCAAACCCAAGTTGGAGATTTAAAATCCCCTACCCCGCCGGAAATCGAACCCGGGTCGCCGGAGTGGAAGGTAAGGACTCTACAGACTACGCCACGGCGACGGGCAACCATATGGAAAGTACTACAAATATAAACAAGAAACAAGTATTTAATAATGGAAAACTAATCAATATGTTCAGTACAACTCTATTAAGAATGCCCCTAGTTGTAAATATCAAGGGAGAACTCAATATCCACCCACCTCTATCCTCAAGTCAATAAATGTGTGTGAGTTGGCTTATGTAGCATGTGCGCCCCGAATAATTTTAGTATTTAGGCTGATTTAGATTATTCTAAACAACCCCCTGGCTGCTACTGTTTCAGTTATATCGAGAATAGTGTAGTAATTATTGGTTCATTTACTTGTGTTGGATAAACGCGAACATAAAAAGTGTCAAATTTTGAAATTTCCCAGCTTGACTGTGTTCCATTTCCTTTTCTGTGGATGTCCTTGTTATATGACTACGCTAAATAGTTTTTCTGTCTATGATAATCTCTTCCAACGATCCTCTCTCATTAATGTTTTAAGATAACCCTTCCACTTACTTCTTTTAAAATGCATTTTCTGATTTAGGCTGTGTAAGAAAAGTATTAATATTAATTTCTAGCCCAGGTGATAGCATTTCCGTTTCTTTCTTAGTGGCTCCAAATATAAAATAATTTTAAAATTTTCAATCATGGGCTAAGGGGCTATACAACATTTTAAGCGCTAGATTTTGCACCAGATGCCTTGATTAAATTAAAAAACCATCGCAGAACATGTGTTGAGAAGTCATATATGGTACTAGTTATAACGATGGAGACGTTAAGCCTGGAGGTCCCCTGACATACTTTGGGACTAGAATACGCTACGTGCCGGGATAGAATTTTACCTTCTCCGTTCTCTTTATCATCACTCATACAACGCATGCTACACAAACTATTTAAACATACACTCATCCTACACTTCTCTGTGTACACTGTCATATACATGGAATGGTCGACCGAAGTGATGATATTTAGAAAATGGATCACATTTATCCGCCTAGCGCTGAACCCGATGGATGGAAATTGAAAACATATATTCCGTTGATTTTATGTATTAATTCTGAATCAACTTATTCACCGTTCAGGATCCAACGATGTCTTATTTTCAAAGTGTTTATTCTTGATTTAATTACTTATTTTGGAGACGAATACAAAATATTTGACTAAATAATGTAACTACTGTGAAAAAATACATATTAGCTGACGTTTACGCAACAAGTAAATGAACATAATATGACCATATGTAATATATCCAAATTATAAGATTTGTAGATCATCATCACCATCGTTATCATAATTGCACGGTGTACGAAAATCTGTTGTTCTTCTGTCTTGTTGTTCTTTGTTCTTCTGAATTTTCGAACTCTTACTTCTCCACAGTCAAAACCTGAAGAGCAAATAAATGTGCGATTTTCCATGAGTTGAATATCAAGGGATTCATTGGAACACATAAACAAGGGCAAGATAGAATAGTCTGATAACAATAACCTCATTACTCCATTAAATCTCTAAATCCATATCTATAAATACTGAAATAAAATTGTGATGTAATTACGATTCAAAAGTTACCTCAAGTATTAAGCCATAGACTACAAGTTGACACCGAACGTCGTTTGTTCGTTCCTACGTATAAAGCTGCCCTCTAGTAGCGCATTTCTATATTGTCGGAAGTACTGGTGACGTATATATACGCCTTAATAACCTACCCTGCAAAGAGTGCAAACGCACATGTTTTATTCCTTTAATTATAAGCTTGTTGTGGTATTCGAGATGCTGGAAATATAGCATGACAATGCCATATTAGGAAATACTGCACTTAAACATAGTGAAATATTTTTAAAATCCTATAGAACGACATTGCGCATGCGCCAGAGTTTATAGAGCCAACATCGACCACATATCGAGTATCATCCTCGATTACTATTGATATTGTACTAAAGTTTAAAAATCTTATCCTAGATGACAGCATGTCGCTATGAAATTTAAAAGACCAATCTTTGCAATAAATCCCCATATCTATGTTAAAAGTATATTAATATTAAAATTACTAAACATTTATTAAAAATGGGTGTACACTTATCACACCGTAACGCCGATCCAACCAGCGATAACCCAAAATAACGATAAAAAAATCATAGACTAAGTAATATACTCTATGGAGAAAATAGCAGTTAGCGTAACAATATTGTCTAACCGTGTCATAATGTTGCGATTTGAGTATTTAAATAAATACTTGAAAATTGTCTAATAATGTAAAAATGGTTTGAAAAAGTTTAAAATACCGGTATTTAAAAAGTTTGTAAATTCAAAATAAGAGCTATGGTTTACAACAAACTGAAAAATCAAGAGTAAGTAAAAGTGCAGTTCAGCCATATATTACACACACACACACACACATATATATATATCCATCCATAGTAATTCTACCCGAAGGCAGGTCTTTCACTGCAATCATAGTATTTTCATGCTATGCTTTGCAGTTTTACTAGGGAATTGTAGGTGTGGTAGCTTCCCGTTGTTTTCCACACCGGTGAAGGAAGATAATAATGATAGGGATTGTGATGATGATGGCCATATGATTTCAGGGACCGTTTGGGCCTTAAAGTTTTCCTGACATTTGTCCTACAGGTGAGGAAAAACATATATATATATATATATATATATATATATATATATATATTTTAAATCCCACTACAGGCCTCAGGAGGCCCTTGGGGTAGTAGCAGGTTAGGGCTCCCACTTTTTCTTGACAATCGGCAATTGATGTCAGCCGGGGTGTCAGCCCTGCGTGACGGCCGCCTTTACCCCAGAACAAGCATCTGGTACTCATTTCAGTTAGAGGCTGAGTCGACCCCAGGGCCATAGTGCCGCCAGAAGGTTTGGGTCAGTTTAAAAATCCTGACCCCACCGGGACTCGAACCCTCGACCCTCCGGCTTGTAGCTCAGTGCCTTAACCACTACGCTACGGCGTGCCCCATATATATATAGTATTACTATAAATAGTAAAGGTCAAAATGATGAACACATTGCGAATTAATCTGATAAAAATATTATCTGATTTAATGGTTCTTATAAATAATTATTGCTGATTATTGATTTGATTTCTAGAGGTCATTGAATTTTGATAAATAGTTCTTTTACACAAATCCAAAATACCTCCAGAAGAAAATTATTAATAATTAAAATCAATATTTGTGGAACACCTATACATCTGTAGAATCTCGCTGTCAGTATGGTCACGAACCTTCCACCCTGTCGGCTCGACTCTTCACAAAGAGCCCCCCACTCCTTCCTCTTTTATGTTTTTTTTTTCGTGACATTTCTTTATTTTATAACATGTATTATAAATAAAATAACCATGGGTACATCAATATATTTTATGCATTATATAGCTACTTATTGTTTCCAAGATAAGCTCTTTGTGAAGTCATTTCTTAATACATGAAGAGAGTAGTTGCAACAACTAGTCCGAATTACTAGAAAATCCTTGGCGGTATGTTAATGCATTCGCAGTTATGTTTGAAATAATAATAATATGCGGGCTCAATTAAAAGCAGGAATAATTTTGGATATCAAAAAATGTAAGTTCAGATTCACGCTGAGATTGATAAAACTCCGTCACTGCTGGTTGCTAAACTATAACTATAGCTATTGTATTGCAAATCCTATGATTAACATTATAGAAGAACTAAATCATATAATAATAATAATAATAATAATAAGAACCACTGTTATAATTTCGTGTTACGCCTACACTAGGGCCTAACTGCCATAATAATAAAATACTATAAAAACCGATAAAGGATATACCTATATACTTGTTTATTATATCAGAAGATAGGAAATAAACAACCGCATTGAAATACAAATTAGTCATACTCAAAGGACCTTTAAATATAAAAAAGTGAGTAAAAAATCTATAATGTTTTATATCCTGGATCAAAACCATGTCACAACATTCCAGGATGTAAAATCATATCAACATTGTTTAGTCAGAAAGATCAGAGATGACCATTAGGTAAGGGTGAATTTGGGCTGCAAGAAATGAAAGTGGAACAGAGTTTTCCATATTGACATAGATGAAGGTTTTGAACTATATCATGTGAAAGTTGTAAGTAAAAACCGATGAAAAAACCCCACATGTATTGAAGGGAAAAGCTAACTTTCCACCCGAGTTTACCCTGATTAGAAACTTAAAAATTATCATATAAATATTCGCGATTTTTCTAACGAATTCAGGATGGTGTGGAGGACCAAAGCATTTGCTTCAGGTCCTCCTGGGAGAACGGGCTGGGGGTCCTCCATGAGGCAGCTCTACATGGGTAAGATGTATTTTTTCTATATTATTATCTCTCTAAAAAGTTCATGGTTTTTTTAATGGTCATTTTCAAACATAAATTTAATTAAAGGACCAAATGGTCCAGAGAACTTAGAATAATTTTATTGATTGCATGAAATTAAGAAGACCTAAGGGTCAAATAACTTAGAATAATAATCAAAATTGATTGTTTTCTCTCTCTCTGAGTTTTATCAAGTTTTTAGTCTTTTCGGCGCTTTTCAATATGGCCATTTTAGCTGGTTTTAATAAGTTGTTTATATGTTTTTGGTTTTAATATTTCTTTATGTATTGTTTTATTTAAATAAATAGTGTTAATATTTGGTTTAATGTGTTTATATGTGAAGTTCTCCCACCCAAAACCAAGGCCAACCGCTCGGGCCAAACATCTCTTGAAACATAAAGATTCTTTTTACGCTACGTTACGGCTGGGTTTAACTTCCACCGTAATATTTCGGTTGGCTTAACTCAATTATCTCTATTAATAAAGTAATATTTGATGTGGTAGCTTGAGACTTTAGGTTTTGCAGTCTATTATAGTAATTGTATTCGGCGGAGACTCAGTTTTCTCAGGTTATTTAAAGTAGCGGGGTGGCTACCGCTAGGTAAGAAACTCCGTAAACAGGGTTGTCGGTTTTAGCCCAAGTGGTAGTAAGTAGCTTTAATATTATCTCTAGTTAGATATAAGTCCACATCACCAGTTTGAATAAGACCTACATACCGTGATAAAACGTCGGCGTTGGTGTGTAATTTCCCAGATCTATTTATTCCCGGGGTGGATTATTCCTGTTCCCTCCAAGGTTTGAATGGATTTCGAAATTCCGTCGGGAGAGGGACAAGCTGATGGTGACCTTGGATGGTTTGGCCACTGAAAATAACCAACTATTATGCTTGCTATCTCTAATCCATACAGTGGGAAAATTCTGGGGTTGTATGACCTTTATTATTATAATTATTATTATAAATATTATTATTACTATTATTATTATTATTATTATTATTATTATTTTTATTGTTAGTATCATTATTATTTGTATTATTATTATTATTATTATTATTATTATTATTATTATTATTATTATTATTATTATTATTATTATTATCATCATTATTATTATCATAAAAGCCTGACCAGAGGCTATAAGATGGCAGCCCCATCACTGGTCTTGCCTTCATTTGGCCAGCAACCAATCGAAGGGACTATTATTATGCTTTCAAGTCTTATACGAGAATTTCCCATAAGGGAAAATTTTCTATAGGATCGTAACAGGCCTTGGCCTAATACTTGGAAGGAAGAAGAAGAAGAATTATCATTATTATTATTATTATTATTATTATTATCATTATTATTATCATTATCGTTATAATTATTATCATTATTATTTTTTTTTCATTATTATTGTAATTTTTATTATTATTATTATTTTTATTATCATTATTATTTTTTTATTATTATTATTATCATTATTATTATCATTATTATAATTATTATTATAATTATTAAAAATTATTAAAAACAAAAATTATGGCATTTCAAGGTGTAGATCCTGTCAGAAGTAAAATTGTACTGGACAATAAAATTATGGAGCAGGTGAATAATTTTACATATCTAGGATGCAATATCTCATATGAAGAAGAAAAGGATGTAAATGCAAAAATATCTAAATTTTTAAGAATTTTAGGGTTAATAAATTCTATCTTCAAGCCACAGTTAGTCCAAAAGCATTCAAGACTGAAAGTGTATAAAACACTGGCTCTTCCAACTCTTTTGTATGGTAGCGAAGTATGGACGTTGAAACAGAAGGATATACAGAGACTTAGATCTGCTGAAATTAGATATCTTCGGAGGACTGCAGGATACACACTACTAGATCACAAAAAAAAATGAAGACATCTTAGAAGAATTACACATGGAATCTTTAGAAAACAAAATTTCTGATTATAAGTCAAGATGGATACAACATGGTCATCGAATGGAAGATCAGATCACAGAATACCCAAACTAATGTTAAGATATCAACCTGCAGGAAGAAGAAGACCAGGACGTCCACTCAAAAGACTTCTGGATGGTGTTCCTCTTGAGGCCGAAACAGGTCAACAAATGGCCTAAATTCGTGAATGTACTATGATGATGATTATTACGATTATTATTATAGTTATTACTATGACATAATAACAATTATTATTAATATTATTATAGTTATTATTATGATAATAATAATATTACTATTATTATTATTATTATTATTAGTATTATTATTAGTATTATTATTATATTTATTATTGCAATTCGTATTATTATATTTCAACATCATCATCATCCGGTATCATGGCAGCTGCAGCCATCTTCCGGAAACCAAACGCCATTCCTCTCTATCCATCCAATGATCTTCTTCCATTCCTCTGATATTCATAGCTGCTTGTACCCCTTCTATCCAAGTTTTCTTCGGTCTTTGATTCCGAGGCATGTTGTTTGGTTTTTTAGCATTATTTTCTTTTTATGATGAACGAGGAGCTGGCCCGAAGCATCAACCCCCAACCTGGGGGACGGGTAATTTTTGTTCACGGTTTTCTTCCTCTAGCCTTTGATAATCCAGTATCTTACTGCAAGGCAGCAGCGCTAGTTTTGGTCCGCCCTGGGTATTTTATTTCCCCAGTACCCGCCATATCTGGTGAGCATTCCCCTATCCGCCACCTGGGGAGGCGTCCGATGGGAGACTGGCAACTCCACACGGAATTATTATTATAATTATTATAAATTATTATTTTTTTTTGCGGATGAGCCCATGTAGGACTACGCAAAGTAGTTACAGGCGTTTCCATTGAGACCAAATATAATTATAAATTATTATTATTATTATTATTATTATTATTATTATTATTATTATTATTATTATTATTATTATTATTATTATTATTCAGCATCATCATCCGGTATCATGGCAGGTGCCGCCGTCTTCCGGAAACCAAACGCCATTCCTCTGTGTCCATCAATTGATCTTCCTCATTTCCTCTGATATTCATAGCTTCTTGTAACCCTTCTATTGGTTTTCTTCGGTCTTCCTCTCTTCGAATTATTATTTTTATTGCGGATAAGCCCATGTAGGACTACGGAAAGTACTTAGAGGCGTTTCATATTTTAATAATAATAGCAATAGTATAAATAATATTATTATTATTATCCCAATTATTATTATTAATATTATTAATATTATTCTTAATATCATTATTATTATTACTATTATTATTATAATTATTATTATTATTATTACTAATATTATTATTATTAATATTATTATAATTATTATTTTTATTATAGTTATTATTATAATTATTATATTTATTATTATTATTATTATTATTATTATTATTATCATTCCATGGTATCTTTACCTAGTCGTGGTGGAGTGGCTTGCGTGCTTAAATGATCCTGAGAGCTATGCCGGTGGTAGCATTGCTGCCGATAGGGTTACCCATGCCGGACTGGTCGAAGGTGATAAGACAGACGAAAAAAGTACCTTGGGCGAAAGAGTGACGATCTTTCACCGTAAAAATACAACCGTCAAGAAATGCGGACATGGGTTCAACTGGGGTAAAATTTTCCGGAGGTCAAATAGTCCCCCATTCGGTTCTCCGGGCGGGGACTACTTCAGGGAACCCATGCCAAAGGCTCAAACACAGGGACATGTTCCTAGGAACATGGAATATTAGGACTTTATACAATAGCGGGGCACTAGAGATATTAACGCGGGAATTAGATAAATCGCCCTTGGATATAGTCGCTTTACAGGAAGTTACGTGGCCAGGAGAAGGTAGTCAGGAATCAGGAAGTTTTGCATTATACTACGGGGGTACAGAAAGACCTGCATTTGGAACGGGCTTTTTAGTCAGAAGGAGGATCCTATCCGCTATCCGAGATATTAAGTTTGTTAGTGATAGGGTATCATACATAATTCTAAAGGGTAAACGACATGATTTTATAATTGTAAATGTACATGCCCCCACAGAAGATAAAGATGACAAGATCAAGGATGAGTTCTATGAAGAATTAGAATGCTTATTTGATAGCCTTTCACGATATCATATGAAAATTGTCTTAGGAGATTTTAATGCAAAAGTGGGGCGGGAAGATATATTCAAACCAACAATAGGCAAATTCAGTCTTCATGAAGATAGTAACGACAACGGGGTTACATTAGTCACATTTGCCACATCAAAGAATCTCATTGTTAAGAGCACAACATTTCAGCATAAGAATATTCATAAATACACCTGGACGTCCCTAGATGGAGAAACTCGGAACAAGATAGATCATGTATTAGTGGATAAACGCTGGCACAGTAGCATCATTGATGTTAGATCAGTTACAGGGACAGACTGCAATTCGAATCATCATCTGGTCAGAGTGAAAATCAGACAACGGCTATCGCTTATGAGAGGAACAAACGTTAAAGAAGATTCTGTAAAATATGAATTAAAAACTTGAAAAATGATTAAATGCGGCAAGAATACCAAATCAAAATTGCTAATAGATTTGAAGTACTAGAATCTTCAGATGACAATGTGGCAAACGAAGAAGAAACAGATATAAATAAAGAATGGGAGGCTATAAGAGATACTATTAAATTGTCGGCATCAGAAAGCATTGGTTGTTTAAAAAAGAGGCAAAACAAGAAATGGTTTGATGAGGAATGTGCAGACATTGTAAAGAAAAGAAAGCTAGCAAAAATGAAATGGTTACACGAGCCAAATTAGGTAAATTTAGAACAATTGGTAGTATTAAACGGGAAACCACCAAGTTACTAAAAAGTAAAAAGAGGGAATATTTGAGAGAGAAGATTAATGATCTTGAAATGAATGCAAAAAATAGGAACATTAGAGAATTATATCAGGGAATTAGTATAGAGAAGAAAGGGTTTCAGGCTAGAACAAACATAATTCGGAATGAAAATGGTGATATGATTGCAGATTCCAGGAGTATATTAAATAGATGGAAAAGTTACTTTAATCAGCTATTAAATGTACATAGAGAAGAGGAAATTGAGGAGGATAATTTACAGACAGCAGAAATGCTAGTCGCAGAGCCAAGTACATTAGAGGTTGAAATGGCGATTGGAAAATTGAAGATGTATAAAGCATCAGGTTCAGATGAGATCCCAGCAGAACTGATAAAATCAGGGGGAGAAAAACTGATGGACAAGATACGCTGGTTTCTTAGTATGATTTGGGAAAAAGAAACTCTTCCAGATGAATGGAAAGAATCAATTATCGTACCAATTTATAAGAAAGGAGATAAAACTGATTGCAACAACTACAGGGGCATCTCATTACTTTCAACTTCGTTCAAAATTCTAACAAATATATTAGTAAGCAGACTTACTCCCTATATTGATGACATTCTAGGAGATCATCAATGTGCATTTAGAAGAAACAGGTCTACAACAGATCACATTTTTAGTATAAGACAGATTTTAGAAAAGAAATGGGAATCTAGTGGTACTGTACATCAACTATATGTAGACTTCAAAAAAGCAATATGATTCAATTAAGAGGGAGAAGTTATATAGTATCCTGGCTGGAGTTCGGAAATCCTAAAAAGTTAGTCAGACTTATACGAATGTGTCTAAATGGCTCAAAGAGCAGGGTGCGTGTAGGCAAACAGTTTTCAGACACTTTTGAAATCCAGAATGGGTTGAAGCAAGGAGATGCACTATCTCCTCTACTATTTAATTTCGTACTAGAGCATGCCATTAAATCTTTAGAGAATGAGGAAGGCTTACAACTGAATGGTATTAATAAGCTGTTAGTTTATGCTGATGATGTAGTACTACTGGCCGATAGCGAGGAGATACTAAAGGCCAACACGCACACACTATTGAATAACACTAAGAAATTGGGACTGGAAGTAAATATCAGTAAAACTAAATACATGGTCACAGATAGAAATTCAGTATATAATGGAAATGGACAGCTAATGACAAATGAGGGAAATTTTGAGGAAGTGGCTGAATTCAAATACCTTGGAACAATAATCACAAATAGGAATGAGATGCACAAAGAAATTAAACATAGGCTCAATTCTGGAAATGCATGCTATTATGCATTGCAGAGACTTTTGATGTCCCAACTCCTTTCAAAAAACTTTAAGCTGAGAATATATAAAACTATTATTCTACCAGTTATATTATATGATTGCGAAACATGGACTCTTACTTTAAGGGAGGAATGGAGATTACGAGTATTTGAGAATAAAGTTCTTAGGAAAATTTCTGGACCAAAGAGAGATGAACAGACAGGTGAATGGAGAAGACTACATAACAACGAACTACATGGTCATTATAGGAAGCCAGATATAATAAGAACAGTTAAGTCTCGTAGACTGCGATGGGCAGGACATGTTGCACGTATGGGGAATGAAAGACGTGCATGGAAGCTTCTTGTAGGAAAGCCAGAGGGAAAACGCCCAGTTTGTAGACCAAGAATGAGGTGGGAGAACAACATTAACTATGATTTGAGGGAAGTAGATTATACAGGGAATGATTGGAAAGCATTAGCTCAGGATAGGGATGTATGGAATGCTTATGTCCGCGCGGCCATGAACCTACGGGTTCGATAGTGCCAGTGAGTAAGTAAGTATTATAATTATAATTATAAATATTATTATAATTATTATTATTATTGTTATTATAAATATTATTATTATCATTATTATTATTACTATTATTATTATAATCATCATTATTATCATTATAATTATTAATATTATAATCATTATAATACTAATAATAATAATAATAATAATTATTATTATTATTATTATTATTATATTTATTATTATTGTTATTATCATTATTATTATTATTATTATTATTATTAATACAAAAATAGTGGTTTATTTAAATTAGATTAAATTTGACTAGATTTAATTAGCCTGGCGAAGTTAAGGCCATGTGGCCTTCTCTTCCACTCACTAGGACAAACATATATTACATCACAAATAACAATATCAATTATCTCTAATATTAAATACTAAATAAAAATTAGATCAAAAAGGTAATATCTATTATATTACTATCTATAATGCAACCAGTAAATGTTAGTTAAAACTAAGACTAAAACTAATAATAAAATGTATACAATCAACACATATTAAACTGTCCCTGTCTAATGGATATAAAAAACAAAGTGAAATAGTGAGACATAGAAAACAAATTTTACGATTATATAATATTAAAAAACAAAAGACAATATTTTTAATCTTAATTTTATATTCATAAATAATTAAATTTAATAATTGTTAAAAGAATACTACCAGTGATGTGTATAAGTTAGTTTGTTATTAAATAACTATTTAGTTTGTTTTTGAAGGATGTTATAGTTTGACAGTCTCTGACATAGGGCGGAAGGTAATTCTATGTTTTGGTAAGTGAGACCGTAAAAGATAATGAATAATATACAGTGTGATGAGGAGGGATATAAAGGACAATGTGCTGATGGGCTTGAGTGTCAAGATTATGTGTGTCGGATAGCCTGATGAAGCGGCGTGATAAATAATTAGGCGATGATGTGTGAAGGATTTTATAGAGAATGGATAGGGAATGGACAGTTCTACGATCTCTTAGACGAAGCCACGATAATTGTTCCAGGGACGGTCTAACATGGCTAAATTTGCGATTACCACAAATAAAACGTGCGCAAGAATTATTAACACGTTGAAGTCTTTGAGTGAAAATAATATTTAAGTCTGTAAAAAGAGTGTCACAATAATCAAAATGGGGCACTGCAAGTGTTTCTACTAACATTTTCATAAGAGCGAATGGCAGACAATTTCTTACGCGATTTAATGAATGTATTATTGAGAAGACTGTTTGCACGTATGGTTTATTTGTGTATTCCAATTTAATTTGTTGTCAATAAAAATAGTACTCTTATAATTTTTACTGTTTCACTATAATGGATTTGAACTCTATTAAGTGGCACATGCGAGACTGTGTTTAGATTAATTGTAGCTAATAGTCTCTGGTGACCCAAAATGATTAATTGTGATTTTCAAGGATTTAATTGCAGTCCATATTTGACTGTCGAAGCCATTAGTGAGTCAAGATCCTCGTTAATTTTGGCAACAGCGTCATTTAGAGAATATTTGTCTGTGTGGATGTAGATTTGCATATCGTCTGCAAATAAATTATATTTGCAATGCATTAGGGAGTTAGATATGTCATTTATGTAGATTGAAAAAACAAAGGTCCAAGCACCGAACCCTGTGGAACCCCAGCTTTACAGAAGGACCAAGAACAACATACTGCATGATTTCCTACAACAGATTGCTGGCGCTCATGAAGGTAGGAATTAAACCATTGCGTGGCAGTATTAGAGAGTAAGAGGTTTTTAAGTTTATGCAACAATAAGTCCAAGTCTACCGTGTCGAATGCTTCACTAAAGTCCAGTAATGTAAGAATGGTAAGTTTTCGATTGTCAACAGCTTCGCGCATGTCTTCGCAAATATTCAGTAGAACAGTATTTGTATTGTTTCCTGTCCTGAAGCCTGACTGATATTGATCTAGAAGTTTGTATTCATTTAGGTAGTCAGTCAGTTTTTTATGGACTAATCGTTCCAGAGCTTTTGAAAGGGTTTGTAAAATGCTAATGGGTCGAACGTCGTTCGGAGTTGAGGGCGTTTTAACTTTAGGCAGTGGGCGTACGAAGGCTTGTCATAGTTAAGGACATAATGCCTTCACTTCCGTTCAACCAGTGAAAAATAATAAATAAGAAAAAATTACATAGACCCAAGATCGTGTTATATATAATTATAAGTATATATCCATACAAATTAAACTGAAATTAAAGTGAAAAGAGATAATATTAGAGAAACAAGAAATCAGAAAATACGAATTAAACCAATGAGAGGACAATTAACAAGCAAAGAGTTTTAAATTTATTTTAAATAAAGTTAATTTCCTGCCGTCCCTGGTCTCTTGTATTAGAGTTCCAGAGTCCAACACGAGTACGGCAGTATAGAAATTGGAATAATGGAAGGTTCTGTGTTGTGGGATGTTAAGTAGGAGATTCTGTTGCGACTGTGTAGTTGAATTGTGAGTGGAGGATTGGATAGCAAAGGAGAGGATAAGTAACTTGCTGTAGAGGTATGTATAATTTTGAAAATCAGTAGGCCTGTAAGGGAATTATTTTTTTCTGCGATCATGGAGATGGAGGCATCATAGTTCCCGGACATATAAGGAAATATGGCTATGTTTACGAATATTGAATATATATCTGATGCACATTTGAATACATTGCAGTATATATTCTAGTCTATCTTTAATATCTGTCAGTAAGTTGTAACAGTAATCTAATTACTGCATCACGAGAGTTTACACTAGAATTATTTTGAGATTAGTCAGAAATAATCTGAATGTTTTTTTAAAGAATACATAATTGAAAACAATTTTTTGACATTTGCTTTATTGGATGTTTGAAATTAAATTAGGGGCAAGTTAGAAGCCCAAACTTTTAACGAATGACGAATTGGGTATTGGTTTTATATCTAGCATGATGGTCGGCAGATTGATATTGTTAATGGTATGCAGTAGTCTTGGGTATCCAAGCGTTATTACTTCCGTCTTCTGTACTTTGAGTATAATGTCGACGATAGTATTATCATAAGTAATGCCACGAGTGATTTCCAATTTATCTAAAGAATTTGGAAATCAAGAGTGGCATTTGTTAGGACTATTTAACGAATAAAATTAAGCTCTTTACTAAGAAATAATTATTTGAATATAGTTACCGGGTTTTAAAATATTTATATAGTTATGTAAACGGCGTTGTTTAAAAACAAATTAGAAATGTGAGGTTATGTATATTCACTGCAACTCGATCATATTATTTATTGCCAAATAGGATCGCAATATTGTAAGAATGCACTCTAGTGGAGAAATAATGAAACACATCAAACTATTATAATCAACATTATAGGTTAATCATTTATATTTTGAATAAACAACTCAGTAAAATCACTGACTCTATTCATTATTGCTATATTCAATGTATTTGTTGGAGAAATATAATGGTCTAACCTGTTCAAAATATTAAAAAAGGAGTTTTCTTTATCACAAAAGCAGGAGCTGATAAAGAGAAATCGATAAAGAGCGAGGTGAAACACGACTGTCATTGGTGTAAAACAGGATTAATTAAAACGTGATTGGTCATTGACTACCATTTGCGACACGAGTTAAATAGTCAGTATTAAGTAAGTCTTATACATTGTTCTAAATAGCGATTCCCAAAACTTTTAAATCGAGGACCACATTGAATGATACTGAAGTTCACGCGACTCATGAATTAAATTGATGTTAAACTGATAAAAGCGTCTAACTAACTAACTAACTAACTCACTGGCACTATCGAACCCATACGTTCATGACCGCGCGGACATAAGCTCCCCATACATCCCTATCCTGAGCTAATGTTTTCCAGTCATCCCCTGTATAATGTACTTCCCTCAAATCGTAGTTAATTCTCCCACCTCATTCTTGGTCAGCCAACTGGGTGATTTCCCTCTGGTTTTCCTACAAGAAGCTTCCATGCGCGTCTCTCCTTCCCCATTCGTGCCACATGTCCTGCTCATCGCAGTCTACGATACTTAACTGTTCTCATTATCTCTGGCCTTGACATGGGTTCCCTGAAGTTGTCCCCTCCCCGGGAACCGAATGGGGACTATCTGACCTCCAGAAAATTTTACCCCATTAGAACCCATATCCGCATTTCTTGACTGTTGTATTTTTTACGGTGAAAGATCGTCACTCTTTCGACCAAGGTACTTTTTTCGGTTGGCTTATCACCTTCGACCAGTCCGGCATGGGTAACCCTATCGGCAGCAATGCTACCGCCGGCATAGCTCTCGGGATCACTTAAGCACGCAAGCCACTCCATCACGACAAGGTAAAGATACCATGGAGGGGATGAAAGCGTCTATGATAAATATTTTGATAATTTGTTCTTTCGGAAGGGAACTAAAGTCATGACTCCAGTATTGTTGTTTAACTTCATGTTTGAAAAAAAAATGCATCTGAGTAAAATTTATCAGCCTTTTCACGTTCTGATTTGCTCTGCGATGGTAATGACTTCAGGTGTTAATTTGTGTCGTTAAATAAATTAATATGACTATTTAACTCATGCCCCAAATGGGAGTCAATGACCAATCACGTTACAATGATTTTTATTTACAACCAATCACAGTCGTGTTTCACCTCGCTCTTTATCGATTTCTCTTTATCAGCTCCTGCTTTTGTGATAAAGAAAGCTCCTCCTTTTTAATGTTCTGAACAGGTCAAAGCATTATTTTTCTCCATCAAATACATTGAATATAGCAAATAATGAAAAGGTTCCTTGATTTTTCTGAGTTGTTTACTAAAAAAATAAATGAATAACCCGTAATGTTGATTACGATATATAGTTTGATGTGTTTCATTATTTCTCCACTTGGGTGCACTCTTACAATATTGCGATCTTATTTGACAATAAATAATATGATCAAGGTGCACATTTCTGATTTGTTTTCAAAAATCGCCATTTTCATTAAATATATAAATATTTTAAAATAACTATAGTTAAACAATGATTTGTGAGTAAACAGCTTAATTTTATTTGTTAAATAGTCCTAACAAATGCCACTCTTGATTTCCAAATTCTCTAGATAAATTCACTCCTCACTTCGTGAGTCGTGAATTTATCGATAATTTGGATATCACTCGTGGCATTATTTATGATAATTTATGCTTGTAAGGTAGATCATGTATGGTATGTTGATAGGGAAAACAAAATGTCTCCAATTGAGTATAGGCCTATGCTTAAATTTACTCATCGAAATAATGCGTTAGTTGGGCCTGCAGTTTCTTCATGAGCTCATGTATATTGGGTTCAAGTAACCAAGAGTATGTCCGTGACATTCTTAATGTACGAGTCGAGGAATCGGTAGTACGCCGTATTGTAGTTGTTTTATGCAATGCACTACAAGTCGGAAGGTCTGTGGTTAGAGTCTCGGTGGGGTCAGGGTCCTTAAACTAGCGGCACCATGGACCTGAGATCGTCTCTATCGCAAACTCAAATGAGTACCAAACGCTTGTTCTGGGGTAAAGACTGCCGTCACGCAGGGCTAATATGTAGTCTATAAATGTTGAATCCTTAATCTCCCACTACCCCAAAGGCCTCCTAAGACCAGTAGTGCGATCACTTATTACTTTATGAAGGAAGAATCATCAGTCTGTGCTGTTTTCATAATTTAATTAAGACAATTATCTAAAGTTAAATTAGACATTAGGGTAAAAAAGACAAATATATTTAATTTAATAATATTTTAATAACAGGTTTATTTTACCTAGCGGAGTTAAGGCCTTAAGGCCTGGTCTGCCACTCAATCAGGTTTAAAAAATACAAAAAAAAGTATTTCATCTAAATTTCAATATACATAAACGGTTACATGTTATAAATACAATACAATTAAAATGTATAATGTATTTTGATTTACTCTAGATTTAACGTATTAAATATATAATATGTACAAGATATATATATATAAACGAGAAAAAAATATTAATGACATAGTATAAATTTAAATAAGTAGAGAAAAAATAATTATTATACAACAGGTAACTGTATAAGCGTGACTTTAAAGTGCCAAGTTTGCGGCAACCTCTGATATCTTAATTCTACCTCACAACACTAAATGTTGTGGGCCCTTTATCTTACTGGGGGACGTTTCGACACGACAAACCACCCTCAGACTCATCAGTTTGTCTAGAACCATTTTTACTCAATCAAGTAAAATAAACTTTTTGTTGTTATCATTATTATTATTATTATTATTATTATTATTATTATTATTTGATAAATACTGTTCTGAATGGTAATTAATGTTTCCAGACAAGCCGTCTGTATATGTTTAACAAAACCAGAGAGTAAACTTTTGCACCTGAACCGGTATTTGATACGAGCTGTCGCTCTACCATTTAGCTTCTTACAGCTTCCGAGAAGACATTGTGGTGACGTTTCGCTGAAAAATCAACTATCTACAAAGCTATTATGGAAATTAACGTTTCCATATAAGTCGGTTGTAGGCAATGTTAACATAATTAGAAGGAAACGTTTTTGCATCTGAGCCGGGATTTGAACCCTAGATCTCCAGCTTTATGCCCTGACGCTGCTATTGAGCTATTTAGGCATACCATCAGGAGCAAGCACTCTCATCTAGTTTTATGAACAAAATTTTCATTACTTACGGATGACTATGAGATTAAAGAGAGGAGAAATTTTGTTTGCTCTGGGACTTGTGCCTGTAGTTCAGTTCTGGCTTTTGTAGCCCCATTTGTGTGGTCTATTTTGTGTGGTGCGGTAAAGGGGGAGGGCGAGTTGTAGGTACTGCCAGCAACTTACTCATTTTTATAAAATATAATAGTAACTACACGTTGATTTTTTATCTACTAGTTCTGCGTTAGTGAATACTCATGTTTTCTCATATGTTTGTAGTGTTTATTATACAGTAGTGTTGTTTTTTATAACAATTTATTTTATTAATATTATTATTAAACAAAAAAATGCTTTTTTGCATGGCTATTACTTCCTTCCCCCACTTGGCAATGTTCCTTCCTGCCACATGCCTTAGGATTCATCAAGATGGCTACAGTTATCAGAACTGGACTATAATTAGTTCAGTTGTAGAGCGCGGCATGGTAAGCTGGATATCTGAGTTCAAATCCTTTCTCAGGTGCAATTTTTTTCTCTCCAGTTATGTTAACTATTGTAAATAATTTATTATTCTTAATCGAGTTATTTTATTTTACATGTAAGTTATAAATTGGCAAGATATTCTTAAAAATAGTGTTTTGTTTATTTAAACTAAGTAGGAAAATAATCCACACCAGAACATACAATATCCGTCCCTCTGAATTGTAAACTCAATGAGATGTTAAAACACTCGCATCAGAGGAAGTTCAAGCCTTGAACTCAAACAGCACAAATGTAAAGATCGGAACTGAAATCTACCGACACACTTTAACAGGTTATTCGGGGATAGTGACTGAATGTTCAGATATAAGGATCTCATCTCACTTTTTAGAGAGTAAATATTATTGTTGATTTATTAGACTGTGGGATGTATTTGGAACATGGTAAAATTAAGTTGAGAGATTATGGAGAAAAATAAAAAATTTTATGAATTATTACCTACTCAAGATAGTAATACCGGCTGTAGCATTGCTGTCGAAAATGTTACCCGAGAAGGACAGTTCGAAAGAGATAAGCCAGACGAAAAAGTACCTTGGTTTAAAGAATGATTATCTTCCACCATAAAAATACCATGTAAACGCGGGCATGGATTCCACTGGGTTATAGAGAGACTATGTCAGATCGGCCAATGAGATTGCAACAATTCCGGTCTTTGTCGACAGCGATTTAGGTTTTGCCAACCTATGAAAATTGAAACACTGAATTTCGGTGAATGGGGACACTAAATTTCGGCTGAATAGAAACAACAGATTTCAAATGTATTTGTAAGTATTATATTGCATATGTGTAATTCTAAACTGAGTTGGTCAGAAGTTGATATGCATATAGCTATTAAAGCATTCCGTCAGGGGAGGAGATTGTATCATGCGGCAGAGTTATTTGGGGTAACTCGTTCGTGTCTTCACCGTCATTGTATCAATGGAAGTGAAGATCCGCTGAAAATACCAGTTAGTACAAATAATTCTACCTTTGTCCGCATGTGGATTTAAATTAAATTTCAACGATGTAAGAAAGGCGCATTTTTACTTCGCCGAGAAATATGCAATAAGCACAAATTTGTAGTCGTCGGAATCTGAATAAGAAGTGGAAAATTATGATGGTACTGGAGAGACAGAACAGAATAATACTATGTGTGGGTTTTGTTTATAAAATACAGTTATTCCATTGCATCAAAACTGAGAGAATGCATCTGATGTAATGGCAAAGAACGTGAATGGTATCGTGAATAGGGTGTTAGAATTGAGGAAATAAAAAATGTATAGGCCTAATATAAAATAATAAATCTTACTCTATGATAGCTTATAAAGAAAATTATGTTATAAAATTGTGTTTAAAATGTCTGAAAAGAATTATGTTATCGAAGGAAGTCATATGATAACTGTCCCGATTCACCCAAAAAAATTACCAATTTACCTTAACACATTACTATCCATTACTGGAATATGAATGTCAATAATTCCTTATACATTGCATTGATAAAACTGTAACTGGTACAAAATGTTAGCCAAAGATTATATTAAAACATAAAGTAAAATATAAATGTCTTACCGATAATGAAACCGATATTACAGTTTTTTATTTTATCCCGATTCACACGAGCTTACCCTAATCAATAATTTTAACTCAAACTCAAAGTTGTTACCTAGCTGCTAGTTTATGCTGATGATGTAGTATTATTAGGCGATAGCGAGGAGATACTAAGGGCCAATACGCACGCTCTATGAATAACACTAAGAAATTGGGACTGGAATTAAACATCAATAATACTAATTATATGATCAGACATATAAAATTGTTACATAATGGAAATGAACAGTTAGTGACAAATGAGGGAAATTTTGAAGAAGTGGGTGCATTCAAATACTTAGGAACAATAATTATAAACAGGAAAAGGAGCACAAAGAAATTAAACATGGGATCAATACTGGAAATGCATGCTATTATACTTTGAAGGGATTCTTGTTGTCTCTAAAAAACATTAAACTTAAAATATTTAAAACTGTTACCATCTCAATTATATTATATGGTTACGAAACATGGACTCTTCCTTTAAAGCAGGATAAATGTTTTCGAGTATTTGAAAATATAGTTCTTAGGGAAAAAATTAGGCCAAAGAGAAATGAACAGACAATGAATGGAGAAGTCTACTAACAGTTAGCTACATGATGTTTGTAGGGATCCAGGTATAACAAGAAGAGTTAAATTTCGTAGACTGCGATGATCAGAACACGTGGAATAAACCAGGCCAAGAATGAGGTGAGAAAATAATAACCATGATTTGAGGGAAATAGATTATACGTAAGATGATTGGAGAAGAGGGGTATGTATGGAAAGCCCGGCAATAAACCTGCGTACCGTGTAGTGCCCGTGAGTTGGTAGTTATTTAGCTAAATAGTGTTATAGAGTTTAGGAAGGTAGGAATATTAATAAAAGAGTGTAAAGTGGACGTAGATTACGTTGCTGGAATTAAATGTTATACGGTGTATTTCGTAGAAATACAAATAAATAAAAAAAAATTGTCGAGGTATTTGAAGCCTAGCTCTCATATATATATATATATATATATATATATATATATATATATAGCAATTGGTTTAACGATGTACGCTCCTCGAGCGTCCGATACTAGTCGTCTAAATCCTGGTTGTTCTGTTTGCTTTTACACTATGTACGAGAGTTGAACTTCATTCAAAATATCGCAATTTGATTAATATTCTGGACGTTGAACACTCGTAAATATCTGGAAATATATCTCCTTCATTGTTCTTTAACTATTTAAGACGATTGAAATCAAATACAGCGAATTTAAAACATTTAACAGTGCGTTACTTCGTGAACCACAGTTTAATCATTTTGAGCATGCGCAGTGAATCGTAACACGCACTCGTGAAGCTGCTCGTCCTTTTTTTTTTGCTAAGTGTACCTCTGACTCAGTGATAACAAGGTGGAAAGCATATCACAGAGATATGAAATTGTCATATGTGTAAAATAAAAATAAATAAATATCATCTCGTGTCCAACTCAGGGTCTGGTCATGGGAAGAGCCCTCTATATAGTGGTCTGTGAATGACAACGGTGCCGGCTAGACTTCGCCTGACGCACCATCTAAAGCAGGATTTTAATATCATAATAAATATGAAAGTTATAGTTAATAATTTTATGCTTTAAAATTCTTTTAATATTTAGATATAACTTAAATAAAGGAAAAGCATCTAAATAATTCATTGTTGTTCATTGTTGAATAAAAATATCTCAGTAACAATTAAACAAATTGTATTGCATAACAGTCTTTCTAAATAATGCTTTTAAAATTGTTTTAAGTCATTGTTGTCAGAATTATAAAGCTTTCTGTTATAACTGTAATAAGAACACCTGCTTAACTTCATATTTTTAAATAAAAGTATACTAAATTCTGATTGGATGTTAAAACAATTAACTTTTTGATTTAACAAATCAAATTTAAACCTTATGTATTTAATGTGACATTAACCAATAGAATTTAAAATTACTATCATGTGATGTAATAATGTTCTTTAAAATTATAAAAGAATTTCCTAGTCATTCTGCATACAACTTTCAACAAACATAGAAGCAATAAGAGTTCTCCTGATAAAATGTGATATTTAATACAAGAAGAATAGTTGATTCAAGAAAAGAAAATAATTTTATGTAAATTGACGGTGAAGAATAATACGACCTACATTTACTTAATCTGCTGGGAACTTTACAAAGTGAATAAATGTAAAATTATTTCTACAAGAAATATTTTGTTATGATTGTGAAGTGTTTTCCTATCCAGTGTACCAACTACCGACCCTAAGACAAGAATCTGGCTCTACCGAAAATTAAACCCAACCTGAACCAGTAATTCTTTTTGGGACACCAATACTTCAAAATGTTACTACAACATCGGGCATGAAGAGAGTTAGCTGCTTCAAAACATCACCATAACGTGGGTAAAGAATTACTTCTTCACATCACGGGGGTAGATGAACGAAATGAAATTAAATGGATGAGATGAGTATGGAAAAATAGTGGCAGGGGAAAACGGGAGAAAACACCGAGAAAAACCTGCCCAAGCTCCGTTTCGTCCTCCACGAAACCCACATGGAATGACCGAGACTAGATCTCGGGACCCCAGCAGTAGGAGGCGAGCGTCTAACCGTTTGTGCCACGGAGTCGCCTCTGTCATACGTGTAATAGACAAAATTTTATATAGATTTGCGCTGAAAGTATCCACTTTAGAGAACTCCTTACTTTGCTCCATAGGGAATGCCAATTTAATAGTAGTAACTTTGATTATCTAATTTATGTTATGTCAATATCTAATTTAAATTGTTTGCATGTCGTCTCTTACTGTGACATGACCTATCGGGAGAGGAATGAAATTGTCATAGGTGTATTAGACAAAATTTTATATGGATTTGCCCTAAACGTATCCACTTTTGACATCTTCTAACTTTGTTCCATAGGGGATAAAATTTTAACACTAGAAACTTTGAACTCGTTATTTGAATATATAACTTAAATTATGATACTAATTGATAAATCGTCTGACTAGTGTACACACTGCTTTTGAAATCAGTCATGCAGTAGAGAATAAAAATTTATTACATGTAAGAGGCTGATGATAAAAGCAATGTTCATGCTACGAGAAACGCGAATGGGAGAATATTTCTTTACTTCATTGTTTGTTCTTGGATGGTATTAGTTACTGTAGGTTGATTGTAATCTCTTTTAAGTGGCATTTCTTACCGGCACGATGTCCTCATGACATTTATATACTTTTCGGTTTCCTTGAAGAATGAGCTACCACATTCTTAATTCATTCGAGATGGTTTTCAACACTTGCAGATATATATATGTATATGCCATTAGTTACTCTCTAATGAATATTGCAGACACAGAGGCATTCCAAAGAGCAGGACGACTTCAAGTGCATGTTATTTTCTTCATTGGCAATTCTTACGTTGCTTCATTATTTTTCCGTCGTATTAACAATATAGAACAGTACTATTCGTACAGTTGTACCTAACTAAAGAACATTTTATTTTCTGAGTGAGAAATAAATTTATGTTTCACTTAAAAGGGAATCTGTTGTGAAGATAGGTCAAAAGTAAGTTCTAATTAGAGAAGTGTTATATCTGATTTTAATTACCTGTCATTTGTGTTAATTGGGGATAAATTTAGCTTTATAAATTTAAATGTATTTTCGATAATTCTTTAAAATATTCATCGGTTTTTTAAAATAATCAAAGTTCAAATCGCATACCAATATTTAGGTAAAGTTTCCTCATATTCTGTAATAAATTAAAATATGTAACTGCAGGTACTCATTGTAAATAAAGATGTGCCCAAGCTGTGTAGCAGTTTTACAGTTTTAGTGTTGTAAGCTTAATGCATTTAATGCATAATATGATTGCATTTTAACTAAGAAAAACTAAAACTATTCTGTTTAGCATATTAATACCCGGCGGGGTCGTTAGCGACCCAGTTGGAAAAAAATAAAATAAAACAATTGTTATAAATGGAACATTGGGGATCGTAAAATTTAAAACTGAACGCTCACAACATTGTCAGTTCTACAGCCTGATTTTTGTTTCCCGACATTTTCTTTCATTATATGCCTGTTAGATGTGATTAAAAATCGAACCATGGATCGTGCTGTGCGGCCGTACAAGAAAAGGTACATATCACTACCATTATAATTTTTAATTGTGCTCATGCATGTGTTATAATTTAGTGGACATTTCATTGAAAATATAAAACGAAATATTTCACAGAAATCGCCAGTGTATTGTTTGTAAAATATATAAATATATAATGTGGGTCGCTAACGACCTGCTGGGCACAACCACTACAACATATTTATAATTTAGAGTTTTGTGCTTTCATTTGTAAGTGATAAATATACATTTGTTCAATATAAATAATGCATCAATAAGGTTTTTACTTGTTTTACGGTAAGGAGTAATTTTGTGTATATATATATATATATATATATATATATATTTAATATTTTTTCATCAGGGAGTGTAATAATATACTTGTTGAAGCCTTGGAATAGTTTGAATCTTTGCCACACAATGACTGTGATACAGACATATTTATTTCTCCACCCAATATCCACGGGACTGAAAGTCCTATAGATTCAGGGGATACATTGATCCTGATCGCTTAGATTATCGAATTCTTCAGTCCCAAGTAGAAGTTGTCTCTAAGTGTAAAGGTGTAGTATATCAGAAAATAGCCATACGAGAAATGTGTCCAGCTCAGGCTGAACCTGATGATCCACCACCTGAAACATGACAATATTGTAAATTTATTGTCCAATGTACATGGTGTGAACTACTCATATATTCAAGAAGCAAGACGCAACTCTGTAACAGAGAATAAAATGATCTATTCCGCAGCCAAATATTGTAGCAAAATATAACAACAATATGGGTGGTGTGGACAGTACGGACACGTCTGTATCAATTTATCGAATTGGGGTTAGAGGGAAGAAAATGATACATACATTTTGTATTCTGGATTTTCAATTTTACAACGAGCAATGCCTGGCTACTGGCTCGTCAGTATGGATGTTCTGTTGATTTACTTGCATTTCGGCGCTCCTGATCTGCGTCAATATCATGATTGTGACAGGTCAGCCTAGACATCGATGTCTGTGTAAAAGCTTCAAAAGATGTGAAGTAGCCCTTCATGGCCAGTGTTTTAAAAATATGATTCATGCCATTAATTTTAATTTTTCAAAATCATAGAACATTATGTGTTAGTATATATTCAGTTCATATTGTGTACATATTTAAGCTGATGTACTAGAAACAGTGAGACAATTTTTGATTCTTGCCTGTTACTTTTTTTATTAAATTTTATTCTGAGTTAATACGGTTAATAATTTCCAGTAATAGTGTACTTTCTTTGTATATTGTTAAATTAACAAAATGTTTGTAAGCAACAATAAGTATTCACACTTATAAATAAAAATTTACTTCAATTTCTATATAAACAATTATTGACTGGCAACTGTAGGACTTGTGCCCAGAGGGTCGTTAGCGACCCAGCAATTACATCAACTGTGCGACCGAAAAATTCAATTGGTGATAATTTTCATTTATTATTATTCAAATCACCAATTCTATGAAAAGAAACTGTAACTTTTCAAGAAAAAAATCTAGGCATTAATGGGTTAATATAAACTATTCATAAAATTTGGCTACGAAGGATTATTTTACTGAATCTACTATATGAACTTCATCATGTTCTGTAGGCAGTAAAATGTCTGGAAAATTGTATAGTCCTATTTTAATTGGTTGCAGAGTAAAGTATAACTATAATATGTTGTGACTTTTATAAGATTGAATGGACAAGAGTGTTTCCTTAGTGGGAAGTTTCTTAACCAGACAAATTTTAGTTGCCCTTATTTCCCTACTGAAGTCATGATTAGGGGTTGTAAGGGGTAGTGACGTGTGTATAACCTCTCCTACCCAATTCTCATCCTCACCTTCTCGTGGTACAACCCGTTTTCACAAACGAGGCTCTGAGGACCGAGTCACGGCGGTATAACCATTCCATCAGGTACTGAGTAAATGCGGTATCCTAATGTCTGTCCAGAGACTAAAAGGTAGCAGCCCTACCACTGGACTACTTAGCGTCGGGCCAGTAACCTGTCCTAAGGAACTTCGAAACTACTTTCAAGTCTCAACACGAAAAAAGCCAGAAGGAAATACCCAAACTGATGTTAAGATATCAACCCGCAGGAAGAAGAAGACCAGGACGTCCACTCAAAAGACTTCTGGATGGTGTTTCTCTTGAGGCCGAAACAGGTCAACAAATGGCCTAAATTCGTGAATGTACTATGATGATGATGATGATGAAGTCATGATTAGCATGTGGATAGCGTACCGATTCAATTAGACATCTAGTAGGCAACTAAGGTATTACTATGATAATGAAGGTTCGGTAAAAAATATTTAATTTTGAGGTCATTTTTTTTTTCAGGATTAACGGTTCTTTAAACACTTAAAATAATTCGCAATGTAATACTACGGGTTACATCAATAGTTTTTAATTTATATCTAATGATTTTTATTAAGAGAGGAAAAAACTAAACCGATAATAAATTACTTGAAAATGTGTGTGGAAATGCACACATATAACCTAGAGAAGAGAGAGAGAGTAGATAGAGAGAGAGATAGAGCGAGAGAGAGAGAGAGAGAGAGAGAGAGAGAGAAAGAAAAGAGCAATAGAAAAGAGAAAGAGAGAGCGAAAGCTAGGAAGAAAGAGAGAGAGAAAGAGAGAGAGACCTCTCCCTCTCCCGCCCCCTCTGCCTTCTCCTTCCCTTCTCCTTCCTCCTTCTCCTGTCCCTTCTCCTTCTCCTTCGCCTGCGCCTTCTCCGTCCTCCTTCCTCTCTCTCTCTCCTCTCTCTTCCCTCTCCCTCTCGCTCGCTCCTCTCCCCCATCTCTCCTCTCCCACTCGCTCCCTCTCCCCCTCTCTTCCCTCTCCCCCTCTCTCCCTCTCCCTCTCCGCTCCCTCGCCCGCTCTCGCTCCCGTCCCTCTCTTTCCCCTCTCTCCCTCTCTTCTCCCTCTCTCCCTCGCCCCCTCTCTCCCTCTCTCCCTTTCTCTCTCTCTCTCTCTCTATAGATAGATAGCTATCCTGCCCTGCAACCTGCGCGTGCAGGTGGTGGACAGTTATTCGGCCCACTTATACAAGTGGACCCCGGGTTTCTAGACAATGTCCATTGGTCCCGGTAATCTGAAGGGTTGATTGTCCCTGTGGGTTTGTTTGAGTGGTTTTATTTGTGATTGCCAAACTTTGTTAATTTCGAAAGGTTTTGATCTTGTAAATTTCGACTATGTTAAATTTTGAATGGTAGTAATTTCGAATTGGTTGATTTTTGTGTGTTGACTGATTGTGATATATTTGTTGGTGGAGATGGCATGATATGCAGCATGCATGCTCCCCGAGTCGTTTACGGGAGCAGCGCCATATAGGCCCCTGATGGGGAGTTCTTATTTATTGCAGTTATGCACGATTTCGTTTTCAGTGCGGTCCGCCACATTTATATAACTGATACGAAAAAAATAGTTTTACTAATTTCAGGATTAAGGAGCCTGAAAATTTCCAGACTCGAGACACACGGCATATAGTCCCTCGCGGACAACTTGTTCCTAGGATTTTCAATCCTAAAAAATCCACTAGCCCCGCCCGGGTTGAACCTGCGGTCCTCGGGACCAGAGGCAAGGTACATAACCATTAGACTGCCGCGACCGACTTTAGACATCTCAATATACATGTATTTTAAAGCGATATTTACCCATTTTTAACACAATGATATCATGTAATTGTAGTTACAGAAATATTTTTTATTAAAAATTACTTTTTAACCCACTTCAAAATCTAAAGTGATCGATTTGTTATTTATAATACTGTATTAAGTGAACGTTTTGCCAGTAAGCAGGGTGAAATAAAACTCGACCGACAAACTTTCACGGGTTATTCAGTTGTTATTCCAGTGTTTTGATATAAGAACTCAAGGTCTGTGGTGCGTATTACAGGCATGTGTTGTTGATGTCTTAGACAAACGACATGTCTAAACCGTGGTATCTGGTAGATAACGGAGTAAAGTTAAAATTAATCGCCCTGAATATCAGGTAAAAAGGGTATTGCGATTCTTTTCCGAGACAGGAAAAATATTTGTAATTGCTGAGTGTCTTCGTAGATGTTAACACGGAATACAACACCTTGAGTGGATTTCTGTTCTCTAATTTTGATCAAATTTGCAACTTTTTGGTTTCTAATTACAAATCGAAAAACCTACCCATGACTCGGTCACGAACGTCGTTCCGCGGATCCGCCATATTTGTTTACGTCAGCATACCTGAATGGAGGTGTGTCAATATGGCGGTTACATTTTCGTATTTATATTCGTTCTAAAGGATAACAAGAAAATGTGCTTCGATATAAGGAAATGAAAGGCGGGAAGAAGATTCGAAAAAAACGTACTCCATTATTTTAATAAGTTCATGTGGGATTCCATAGAAATCTTGGTATTATTAACCTTGATCGAGATGTGGATTTTACGTATAAAAATGTCAGGTAAGTTTCTCAAAATGTCTTAAATGTTTTGAATAGTGACCTATAAATTAACCAGTATAGTTAAAAATAATGTAATGTTTTGTGCATTTATAAATTAACCAGTATAGTTAAAAATAACGTAATATTTTCTGCATTGAATAAAATATTGCATTACTTTTATCACTTAGGCCTAAATTTATGCAACTTAATTTTGAGATCAATTTATTTAAAGTTAGAATTATTTTCAATGATTATTTTAGCCTATAGTATAGTCTTGTTGCTAACTTGAATTCTTTAATGTGAAATTGGATAATGCAGTTAATATTACGGCATTTTTATGTTATAGGTTATGAGCAACGAGAGCTGTTTGGTTATGAAAGGACAACAAAAATCTGCCTTCATGATGTAAGACCGTGTTATTAGAAAACAGTGGTTGTGATAAGTTCTATGTGTAAAAGTCATATGTGTAATATATATTTAAAAATTCCATACATTGAGATATTTATTTTGTAAATAATCAGCTCCACTTCAATCAAAAAACTTTGTTGATAAAAAATCTTGAAGAATGACATTAAAATTAAATTCTCGTGTATGTGATCACATGGAACAGCAACAAGTATCTGTACCCACATGTATTTCAATCTCATGTTCTATATTATAAATAAAACAAAAAAAATACAGTAAAGTCTGTTCCATTAGCGTGAGAAGGGAGGAAACTTCAAAAGGAGAATTTCATATATTACTTAAGTGCTGAAGTTTCCATTGAGTGCAGTGACTATTTTTTCTAAGTCCCAGGCTGACACCACGCGAATGCGCCAACAGGGTTCTATTCTCAAATTATTTATCACCATTTACAATAAATATATCTTAGAAGAATTACACATGGAATCTTTAGAAAACAAAATTTCTGATTATAAGTCAAGATGGATACAACATGTTCATCGAATGGAAGATCACAGAACACCCAAGCTAATGTTAAGATATCAACCTGCAGGAAGAAGAAGACCAGGACGTCCACTCAAAAGGCTTCTGGATGGTGTTTCTCTTGAGGCCGAAACAGGTCAACAAATGGCCTAAATTCGTGAATGTACTATGATGATGATGATACAATAAATTTTACATTTTTTCTAATGATTTCAATATACTTTCCTATGATATTTAACTACATATGTAACATAAAGACGTTATACCATATTAAATTCAACGAATATACACAATACATGTTCCAGTGCAGCCAACATAGAGTATGTACTTCAGAATTTCACTTTGCATTCTTTCACAAGTTAGAGTGCTTAAATTGCATTAGGTTGGCTTTTAGGTTCATTAAATATTGTGTATATGTTGGCAGCATCGTGTGATTCCATAGTGTAAACAACTTTGCATTTGTTGGCGCATGTGCATGGTGTCTGTCAATGACTTTGAAAAATTTATCACTGCATTTAATGGAAACTTTATACTTATTTATGTGTTGTCAACCTAGGATTTCACTCAATCTCAATTGTTCAAATGAACAAAAATTCAGTTTGGTGAAACTTAGGTAATGTTACATGTAATCTCTCAGCTTTAGTCTGTTCAATATTAAGGTGAGTTATTATTTATCAAGAAATATTAAAACTTGACCTAACAACCTATTCTAGACGAAAGGTACAAATATAAAGTTAGAGCATGTTACTTCTGTTAGATTTTTTAAGTTTAATATCGATGTGTTTAAATGTGAAATGAAACTCAAACATAATTTCGTACATATATTAAATAATTTCTATAGTTTAATAATATTGACATCAGGAAACAATTTAAAAATGGCACATTGGAAACCATTTGTTCTTAATATAGCCATGGTTACATTTATGATTATAATTGGATTTAAATTAATCCACATATCAGAAAAAGATGGATTAACATGTTTTTAAATGAAATAATATGCAAATTTGATTAATGAATATGTTAAAATTGTTTACATTATTCTAGTGGCATAAAAATTTGAGAACAGAAATCCACCCATTGTCACAAGCGACATGAAGTTTTAATAAATCTTGGAAATCACCTTTTTTCAAATATCAGCCAAACTAATAATATTAAAAAAAGAAATAGGATGAGTAATTTACAGTTTACAAGAATAAACTGAAAAATCAAGGATAAGATAATGTTCAGCCAGTTTATTACATTAGAAGTGCAATGTTTTTTGCTACATTTGCCATACAGAACATAATTAATACCTTATAATAATAAATTAGACAAAAGGAGAAATATAATGTTAGTGCAAATTATTTTGGTTTATTATCTTTTTAAATTTAAGACCAATGTGGGCAATCATCAAGCAGTATTGGGAGGAGGGGGAAATTGTACAATAACTCAACCAATGATTTTTCTAAGTTTCACAGAATACCAGTATGCATGCGAAAGCATTTATGGAATTCTCGCCAGATGCAACCACATGTCTATAAAATTGGTATGACCAACCTTCCGTACATGTTTATAAGAAATGGATGTACACTAACATGCTCCTTCACAACCAAACAAAATAAATTACATGCCTATTATTTAATAAACTAATCTGGTGTACACTAACTTGTCCCATCGCAACCTAACAAAATGAAGCGAGTGAACATTTATATATTTTGGAATTAATTGCAAAGTAGGTCATACTGATTTCTTAAGTATTTCATTTCTATAAAAATGTATCATGCTACATGGGCACTGGTACTGAATAACGACCAAATTTACATAAGAAATGCCTTTGGAATCAAAATGAGATGGCCTAAAAGTTGATAGCAGGGACAAGACAACAAGGAAGGATTCTGAAGAAAAAAAATTAATCAGAAACTTACCTTACCTCCAAAAGTATGATCCTGTGCCCTTAATATATTTTGAAAACATCATTCCCATTCTTAACCCTATGCATGCTAAAGGTAAAGTGTTTGTATAGAAGATTTGTATATATTTCTAAAAATCAACAAACAAAAATTTATAAGGAAATGTCATGGTTTGTTGACGAGGGAAACAGATTGAAACTTTATCACTCTAAAGGACACTTGAGGTTGTGTTTAAATGAAAACTTACTAAGTCATTCAATAATTAATGCACATAATTTTAGTTCTCGATTGCCTTTCATTGGAAATGAACGAAACTTTACAGAATATATCTTCAATCCTTCCTTTATAACATCATGAAGTTTCATTGTTTTCCGACAAATGATTGCAATGTACTTTAATTTTAAAATGGTGGCTGCTTACAAAACATGTACATATCAGAGAGACATGATTGAATTTCTTTCTGCAGAACAGCAGACCATTTCAAACATTCACAGACACTTACGAAATGCCTATGACAATCAAGCAATGGATAGGAGTACTGTCGGTTGTTGGGTTGATGTCAGCGGTAGAATGAAGACTGTCAGATCCTCCTGATCTTCATCACAGATCTATGCTTTGAACGTGTTTCATGAGCAGCTGGCATTTTAAAACCAAAATTCGTCACAGCCATCTGTTGGAAAAAAATGACATTATAAAGGAATGATTGAATATATATGTTCTGTAAAGTTTGTCATTTCCAATGAAAGATAATGAACTAAAATTATGTGCATTAGTTACTGAACGTACCACATGTAAGCACTTTCATGAAAAAGAAGCAAAATTAGTGATGAAACATGAACATCTTCAGAGAGGATAAATTTAATGATTTTAATAATATACATTACATGCTTTCATCAACTTTTATTTAATAATATTACATTAATTTAAAGCTGTCATCCATTTTACTGCATCACTCTTCATTGGACTTACACACCCTGGAAAACAAATTAATTTTATTAAATTCTGATATTGTCTTGTTAGTTAATTATCATTACTGAGAGAAAAAAAAAGTCTCAGATCAATCCACGACCATTAAACATCCCTCAGTAGCATGTTACAATGTCTAGCAAATATTTATTAGGAAGTATTTAGCAGAAACAGCAGTTTAACTTACCCAACAATGCGCATGTGCCAGAGTTTATAGAGTCTGTGATAACCCACCATTGAACCACATATCGATTATCATCCTTGCCTAGTGGATTATCACTGCTCACCACACATCGATTATTATCGATATTGTACTAAAGTTTATACAGCTTTCGCCAGATGGCAGAATGTCGCTGTGAAATTTGAATGACCAATCTTTGCAATAAATCCCCAAATCTATTAAAAAAAATATATTAATAAAATTCAAATTCCCAAACGTTTATTAAAAATGGATGTACACTAACTTATCTCTTCCTAACATCGTTGCAACCAGCAATAACGGTGGAAACAACATTGGAAGGAGAGAGAAAATAACAGACTAAGTAATATACACTGTGGAGAAAATAGCAATCAGCATCACATTATTGTCTAACAGTATCATTCATAATGTTAGTGTTTTGCATATTTAAATAAATACTTAAAAATTGTCAAATAATGTTATAAAAATTGTTTGAAAGACGTTTAAGATATTAAAAAAGTTAGTAAATATAGAAGAAAAACTACAGTTTACAACAAACCGAAAAAATCAAGGGCGAGTTAAATTGCTGTTGAGCCTTAAGCTTATACAGTACATTGTTATTCCGTAGGACTTAGAAAATTTGTAAAATCTTATTGTGATTTCCACCATACATTTTCTGAGTTCTACAGAATAACACTGCGCATGTGCAAATTTTTATAAAGTAGACACTAGATGGAACCACGTAGCTATGAAACTGATAGGATCAAACTTCACAATAAATTCCCTAATATTTATTAGAAATGGATTACACAAACTTCCCCTTCCTAATGTAGCGAAATAAATTATGTGCACAATATTTAATGAAGTGTACATTAATGTGATGTACACTAACCTGTCCCATCAGAACATAACAAAATCAAGTTAATTTCATTAATTATGTGTGGAATTAATTGCAAATGTTGGTAACTCTACTTTTACTGACATATTGTGAAGTTACATTAAGCATTCGATCATGCACACTGTAATTCTGTAGAACTTTGGAGAGAAATCATTGCATATGTAAATAAATATTTAATAATTATAAAAAAAATTGTCTCAACTGCACTTCTACTAGCGCTTGATTTTTCACTTATAATGATGTAAACTATAGCTCTTTTTCTGTATTTAATAACATTATTTAATATTTTAAACTTTTTCAAACAATTTTTATAACATTATTAGACAATCTTGAAGTATTTATTTAAATAAGCAAATCACAATATTATGACACTGTTAGGCAATATTGTGATGCTATCTGCTATTTCCTCCACAGAGTATATTACTTAGTCTATGATTTTTCTATCGCTGTTTTGGGTTATCACTGGTTGGATCAGCGCTAGGGAGTGATAAGCAAGTGTACACCCATTTTTAATAAACGTTTGTAATTTTAATATTATTACTATATTTTTAACATAGATTTGGGGATTTATTGCAAATATTGGTCATTTAAATTTCATAGCAACAGATAATAATCAAGGATGATAATCGATATGTGGTTCGATTGTGGGTTATCGCTGGCTCTATGAACTCTGGCGCATGCTCACTGTTGTTCTATAGGACTTTGAAAATATTTCACGCTAGTTTAAGTGCAGTTTTTCCAAAAAATTATAAGATTTGTTGTAAAACTCTTTACTAGTATGGAAAATCAAGTGGAAATCAAACGAAAGTTTTATCGATGATCATTAACTAATTGTCAGAAACATAAATATGAACATACCTCAAGACGTTAATAACTCGATTCAACTTTCAGCTAAGACACAATCTTCTTAAAGTCCTTGTTTCTTTTGCCTTTCATTTCAACACAGTACCTAAAAGTAGAATTAAACAGTATTATCTACTGATACATTTATTATGAGCATGTATAAAATTAGTTAATCAAAATCAGTATTACAGACAGTATAAAAATGTCGGTACCTCTCAATAAAATGAGTAAAACAGTAAAAAATACTAAATATTATGCTCTGTCAAATATTATTCAAGACTTAAATGTATCAAAATTAAACTATAAGAAATACAGGTATATTTTGGAAATTATACAGGTTAGCCTCGTATAGAATAGTTAGCCTTAAAGGTCAGGTTTTAAGTTTACCTTGAATTAAATTTTCTAATAAATAAAACTTAAAACATTAAAAACAAAAGTTAATCTTAAAATACAACACGTATACATAAGTACATAACCTATATAATATATTATTATTTTCAATACATTTAATTCCATATAAAATATAGACGTTATATATTTTTGATTTGTTCGTTGAGGTATTACTATAGTATGAGATTCAAAATGAGCATTTTCGTAGTTGTATTTAAAGTATATTCTTACCTTTCTTTTTGTTGTCTCCACATTCATTTTAATACAAAAATTCGCGTAAAGTCGGCTACGGTTAGTTCAATTTCCTGTCGCTAGTAGGCTCTTGCATCGAAAAAACAAAATGTAATCGTTTTTACCGCGTTGCCATACGTTCTTTCAAACGTACCTGTTTCCGCCAGTATGTCGTCATATCGGTGTATGACGTCACTATCGGTGAAAAATTACTTGAGTAGAGAAACCACTGCGCGACCGATATACGGTTTTCAGGTAGGTGCCAACGTAGTTTTTTCTAAAAAAGTTAGAAATCCACCCAGTGTAAGCCCATTCACAATTGTCTGCTACAGTGTTTGTACCTCTTGAAAAAAAAGTGATTTTTCTTTGTAAACTATCTGAACCCATCTTGTCACGGTTCATAGGCATGTTACTTATCTAAAACATCAATAATATATCACTCTCCAATAAGTCTCCAGAGACTATGTGTTCCTTAAGGCTCGTTTCCATTCTGACAAGTTTCAAGCACACGACGTGCAATATATCCCGGCACATGTTGCGCGTCATTGTTTTTATTGTATCCAATTTCCTGCGGCATCTGCAACATTAGTACAGAGGTTTGGTGTGCAATAATATAATTTCAAATTTATACACTGAATCAGATACAGTGCTATCCAGCGTTTCTTGAGGATCGAATATTAGAGCGATATGGATAACTCATCTCGTACTTCAGCTTTTGTGGTAAATGGCAGGCGCATACTATGAACTTCTAAAAAAAAAGCGAAAATACCGAGATAGTAGATTAGAAGTTTATTTTCAACTTCTTGAAGATTGCATTCCATTCCTTATATATATAATGACGTAGCTCTTTGTTGAGCCATAGCCTATCCTTTGTAAGGAGTTACTAGACGAAGTTTTTTTTTCAGTTACTCGTAGATGTCATGGATGGCATACGGTCAACACAACGACCCAATGAGACATCTAACAGCCAACTAAGTATTACTAGACGTTCATATCGGTAAATTGTGCTTTGAGGCCTCTTTATTCAGGCCTAAGCATCTTTTATGAGCCTGAAAATCTTCAGATACCGGCCGGGTTTGAACCCGTGACCTTCGGAACCAGAGGCAAGGAGCATATCCACTAGTCCACCACGGCCGACTGAATTCTACTTTAGTGGTCTTTATATCAGATTTCTCTTCCTTTTAGGGGTAATACTCTAAATTGGTTGAGTCAAATAATTTTTTTGGTGGGAAAGATGCAAATGAAGAGTTCATTCCATACCATCAAAAATCCGTTGCAGGGCATAGTTTCCATTGTTAGTGTTCTTATGGCTTGAATTTATTATATTCCACAGCACTGTCTCCTGTTCAATATAGTTCAATAAGTTCCTCCACTTTATATTTAGCCCACAAAATCACAAGAAAGAAACACTAGCATGCACACCACTGAAAATACCACAACCACAAACAAGAGAGCACATTTGAACTTATAGTCGCAGCGCTGGTTCTGGAAGATAGCGAATATAGATTTTACTGCGCATGCGCATGTATTTGGGACATGTAGTAGTCTGTTTCCGAGATACTAAAGGCCAACACGCACGCACTATTGAGTAACAATAAGAAATTAGGACTGGAAGTAAATATCAGTAAAACTAAATATATGGTCACACGTAGAAATTCATTATATAATGGAAATGGACAGCTAATGACAAATGAGGGAAATTTCGAGGAAGTGGCTGAATTCAAATACCTAGGAACAATAATCACAAATAGGAATGAGATGCACAAAGAAATTGGACATAGGCTCAATTCTGGAAATGCGTGCTATTATGCATTGCAGAAACTCTTGATGTCCCAACTCCTTTCAAAAAACGTTAAACTGAAAATATATAAAACTATTATTCTACCAGTTATATGGGTGCGAAACATGGACTCTTACTTTAAGGGAGGAAAGGAGATTAGGAGTATTTGAGAATAAAGTACTTAGGAAAATTTTTGGACCAAAGAGAGATGGACAGACAGGTGAATGGAGAAGACTACATAACAATGAACTACATGGTCTTTACAGGAAGCCAGATATAATAAGATCAATTAAGTCTCGTAGACTGCGATGGGCAGGGCATGTTGCGCGTATGGGGAATGAAAGACGTGCATGGAAGCTTCTTGTGGGAAAGCCAGAAGGAAAACGCCCAAGAATGAGGTGGGAGAACAACATTAACTATGGTTTGAGGGAAGTAGATTATACAGGAAATTATTGAAAAACATTAGCTCAGGATAGAGATGTATGGAGAGCTTATGTCCGCGCGGCCATGAACCTACGGGTTCGATAGTGCCAGTGAGTAAGTAAGTAAGTAAGTAGTCTGTTTCCATTTTCGGCACAAGTTGCGGCACATGTTGATCGTTGCAGTCGCTTGGCACATTTTTGTCCCCGGCACCTGTGCCACAACATGATGCATACTGTTTCCATTTCAACAACTTTCGGGCACATGTGATGGCACATGACGCTCAACATGTTGCGGGACATAGGCCTATTTGTAGTAATGGAAACGAGCCTTTATTTCTAAATACCCAGACACATTCGGTGATTTGTTCGGTAGAGTTCTTTTCCATTCTGTATAATAATTATGAGAATATTGAAAAAAATTGTAATTTGGCACCGATGATTTTATTTTTATTCCTGGTTTCATCAGTGTATGCATTTGTATAGACCTTTTTTGTGTTTTAACGATGCATAATTATAAATAAAATAACAAGTACATCTGAAAAAGAAAAACATGTGCTATTTTATCCCAAGATTTTAATAATATATCCTGAAATGTGAAGCAAAACAATTCAGTATATTCTGAGAAGAATATTTACATTATGAGCAGCATTGTAACATATGTGATATAGTTGAGTCCAATCCGCATAAAACGCAACAGCGGATGCAGTTTAACAAATCATATGTAATTAGTATTTTCATTTAATGGCGCCCGTAATAACTCAGGTCAATAATGTCGTACTTCAAGTTTGAAGGTAAAACGCCCGACAAATTTTACTCAGAAGCCACTATTTCTATACTTCAGTTTCTTTTAGGAGTCGTAAATCTAAGTAATGGGGCTCAGGGCTTCGCTTCCCTTCCGAAGGTATCCATGCTACGTTTTATCCCTTAAATATCCAGTGATCCGAACAGGGATAAATCCGTGAACCTCAGAACTATGGCTGAGCTGTTACCACTAATTCCACCAGGACGGACATTGATCTTAATCTTGTTTTAATTAGTTACTCTCCATATGCTGATTTTCGATATTTCCGGACAGGGATCAATAGTTATACCTCTTGGTATAACATTTTACCAAAGCAGTCAATTTATTATTATTATTATTATTAGTATTATTATTTATTATTATTATTATTATTATTATTATTATTATTATTATTATTATTATTATTATTATTATTATTATTATTATTATTATTATTATTATTATTATTATTATTATTAGTAACAGTAATGTTACTAATATGTTTGATGTAAGGAATGAATGTATGTATATTATATGTAAACATAGAGATGGCCTGATACAAAGAGAATGCCATACAAACATACATTATTTAGAGCCAAACAGGCAGAAGCGCTATCATTGCGGTCCCTCCAGATTCCATTTTCGCATTTCTCATTTATTTAATGAACTTGTAGCGAATTGTGTTTTCACTTATTCATTATGTCATCGCAACGTTTTGGTACTATCAAGAACGTTAACGTGCCTTTACAAGTAAACATGCTTACAAAACTCTAAAATTGTTTATAACGGAAATTAGTTTTATAATTGGACGGCATTATGCATCAACCGACTAAGCGCCATTTAAAACAATCTTTTTTAATGCCATCTCTTGCCCTTGATCACGAAGTAAGTGTACGCACAATTTTAGCGCCAAATCTTTAAATATAGCCTTATCATTAAAGAAAAATGCAAACGTCATCAGTCTTATCAGGGATTCTGTATTTCGCAAAAAAAAAAGGCTATAAAACTAGATCTTTTAAATACTAATCTAATTTGCATCATGCAGCTAAGAGCCAAGTGTTCCCGCTCTTACATCGTTGATGCATACCTGAGTATTGTTGGTTTGGCGCCACAATAAATAGTGAAGATTGCCAAGCCAGTATAATTATTTTATTGTTATAATGGAATCCAGAGCTTGGAAAATGTTAGATACGATTTATGAGAACTGTCCTGAAAATGGAAAGAATTTTGTGTCTCACTGCTGATATGTAAGAATTGTATTAATTTTTCGTATACTCCTATTTTATAAACATAAAGATAAAAAAAATCAGGAGCTTGTCAATTCAGTAGTCATTATAATAGACAACGGAGTTAGGAGATCCACTTTTAATAATAATAATGATAATAATAATAATAATAATCATAAAGTTTTATTTATTTTGGCAGAGTTATGGCCGTAAGACATTCTCTTCCACTCAACCAGCACAAATAGAAATAAATATTCGACAATATAGATATACACTAAACTAATTATAAAGAGTTGAAAATATATTAAATGTTGCAATGTAAATTTCATATGCAAACAACATTTTATACGATAATAACAATAAAAATACGATAATAATAATAACAACAATAATAATAATAATAATGGTATAAATATGATAATTTATACAAGAAACACCAATTAATATACGTACCTTACACTGGGTAATGATGGAGTCGAGGTTAGAGCAAATATAAATTTAGATTTCTTTTAAAATATGTCAGTGTCCGGCAGCCCTTTATTTCTTGTGGTAGGGAATTCCAGTTGCAAGAAGTGAAGATACTATATGACATGGAGTGGTGTGATTTCCTATGTTGCGGTATATTAAGCTAGAGACTATGTTGTGGTCGTGCGATTAAGTTATGGTTGCAGGATAGATACTGGAAACGAGATGATAAATAATTGGGAGTCGAGGTATGTAGGATCTTAAATCAGAAGATTAGTGTGATTTTCTTCTCACTTTTAGATGTAGCCATGACAATTCGTGGAATAATGGAGAAATGTCATCGTATTTTCGGGCAACAAATATGAATCTGACACACAAATGATGGACACGCTGCAGTTTATCCAACAATGCGTCACGTATGTCAATTAGTAGAACGTCACAATAGTCGAAATATGGCATGACTAAGGTTTTGATTAAATTTCTTTTAACAGCTGTTGGAAGAATTTTTTGTAAAATTCGTTCTCTTATTACTTTTGTAATGAAAAGTTAATTTTTTTCTACATTTATTCTATGACTATTTTAACATACATAATATGAATTTCCAATTTGAATAATTCATATTAAAGTATGAGATAAATTATTTGTATTATTTACCGTCGTTACACTTTTTTATAACATTGTTTACAATTACATAAATATATTAGTCAAGTTTTGAGAATAAAGTACATAGGAAAATTTTTGGACCAAAGAGAGATGAACAGACAGGTGAATGGAGAAGACTACTTAACAATGAACTACATGGTCTTTATAGGAAGCCATATATAATAAGAACAGTTAAGTCTCGTAGACTGCGTTGGGCAGGACATGTTGCACGTATGGGGAATGAAAGACGTGCATGGAAGCTTCTTGTAGGAAAGCCAGAGGGAAAATGCCCAGTTGGTAGACCAAGAATGAGATGGGAGAATAACATTAACTATGATTTGAGGGAAGTAGATTATATAGGGAATGATTGGAAAACATTAGCTCAGGATAGGGATGTATGGAGAGCTTATGTCCGCGCGGCTAGGAACCTACGAGTTCGATAGTGCCAGTGAGTAAGTAAGTAAGTAAGTAAGTATATGCCTAAAAAAACGTATTATTCTTCGAAATAAAAATTTAGTGTGCAAGTTGATGGATGTCTATTAACATTTGTTTTTTGTTTTTTTTTTACTCTAAGCAATACAAAATTAGATTTCACAAAATTGTTAGCATGCTTCATTTTTATTTTTTTTCTTATGTACTGTAATTGTATGAAAAATTAGGATTTACATAGAAAACAGTATTCATTTAACACGCACATTTCATAATGTAATATGCATGTAGGATTACAAAACAATACAATATATGAACATATATCAATAATAAATATATTGTGCAAACAAACATAACTAATACTATGATACAGCATTTTACATCAACAGTGTATACGCATTACCTTGACGCTTGGCAGATTGATACATAATAAAATATCCCATACTAATACGCATCAACAGCCTAAACGCCCTCTTGCGGTGCTTAACTGAATGATGCAGAACGATTATGATTTCAATCTCATTACGTCTAAGATGTAATATTGGAATATTGACAGTTAAAATAATATAAATTGTTTTTAGTCATAGAGTACGAATCAGTATATACAATATTAGGCCTGTCATTAAGTGATTATCAAGTCAGAAAGAATTAAATAGCTCATGCTAGAGTTTAGAATGTACAAAAAACTTTAAACGTTTCTCTTTAAACGGAACTTACAAAATGGCGCCTATCCGGTTGTTACATAACGCAGTCCAATTGATGATTTAACGATTTTCAAGTACCATGTCATTTGGAATTTTTATTCGCCCCTTCGATTTGTGGTTACCATGGCCGTCTCAGGTTACGAGATTCTCGGATTCTACCCGGAAACGATGGATTTTATTTTATACTACCTAACTCACTGGCACTATCGAATCTGTAGATACATAGCCGCGCGTACATAAGCTCTCCATACTTCCCTATCATGGACTAATGTTTTCCAATCATCCCCTGTATAATGTATTTCCCTCAAATCGTGGCTAATATTATTCTCCCACCTCATTTTTGTTCTACCACATGGGCGTTTTCCCTCTGGGTTTCATATAAAAAGCTTACATGTAAATCTTCCTTTCCCATTTCGTGCCACATGTCCTGCCCAACGCAATCTATAGGACTAAACTGTTCTTATTGCATCTCGTTTCCAATATAGATAATGTAGCTCACCATTATGAAGTCTTCTCAACACACCAGTCTGTTCATCTTTCTTTGGTCCAAAATTGTTATGAGAATTTTGTTCTCAAATACTCGTTGTCTTTTCTCTTTCCTTAAAATAAGAGTCAATGTTTCGCACCCATATATAACTGGAAGAATAACAGCTTTTATCATTTTCAGTTTAATTTTCTTTTTTTAGAGAAGTTCGCCAAGAGTCCCTGTAATGCATAATAGCATGCATTTCCAGAATTGAACTTATGTTTAATATCCTTGTGCATATCATTCCTATCTTATTTATTGTATTTGAATGCAAACACTTCTTCAAAATTTCCGTCATTTACCATTAAATCTCCATTTCCATTATATAATGTATTTCTATGTGCGAACATATATTGAGTTTTATTGATATTAACTTTCAGTACTAATTTCTGTAATGTCACTAAATAGAGTGAGCGTGTTGGCCCTTAGTATCGCCTCGTTATCACCTAATCAGGAGATATATCAGCAACATAAACTAACAGCTTGTTAATACCATTGAATTGTAGGCTTTCTTCAGCCTTTAAAAATTTGATGGCATGTTCTAGTACAAAATTGAAGAGTAGAGCATATAGAGCATCTCCTTGCTTTAACACATTGTGAATTTCAAAAGTATCCGAAAACTCTTTGCCTATTTGCACCTACACTATTGTTTTATACTACAGATAAATTGTTTATTGCTGTAAGAGGATCTGGTCGCACCTCTATTGTCAATTTGAAGACTAACTATAAATTATTTTTTCTAGCAATAATTTAAGGACTATTATGACATTACACTAATAATGGGCCTACAAACTATTTGAAGAGTAATAATACTAATTTTATTAGTATAATTATTATTATCATTATTGAGGTTCGATAGATGGTGTTGGCAGAAGTATGAGCGAAACGGGACTTAAAAATGAGGATATTCAGGATCGCTACAACTAGAGAAGGCGAATTTCTTTGAGGGTGGCGGAAAACCACTATGTTATGGATACATTGCGAAATAAAAAATATTATTATTATTATTATCATTATTATTATTATTATTTTGTTAATCAGCGAGATCCGGTACGATCCCAGTTCGGAACAAGTTTCCAGGGTCAGTTTTTTGGAGTTTTCCCTCACTTATAAGATAAATATAGGACCCAAATAGCCCCTAACACGATTTGTCCATCATAATCATCCTATCATATTCTCCTTGATTAGTATGAATGTGCGAGATGCTTGGAAGTCCATATAGGAAAACCAGGGGGAAGGTGATCCGTGGGGAGACCAAGAACGAGATAGGAGAATAATATTAACCACAATTAGAGGGAGCTATATTATACAGGAGAATATTGGAAAATATTTGCTCAGGATAGATATGTATGGAGAACTTAAGTCCGTGCGGCCATGATCCTACGTTTTCCATAGTGCTAGCTAGTTAGTTAGTGTGCGTAAATAGTGTGTATTGTCTTAAAATGTCATGATCTTTCGGAGCTGGCACCTCATTGAGAAGATTTCTCATTTGGGGAGGCCATGTCTTTATATGGTCAAAAGTACGCATGCAATCCATAATGTAAAAATCCTCTTCCCACAGGTCGTGTCACTGTGAGGGAGGGTGGGCCGAAAAAAAAACTATTTTTTTTATTTCGAAGTAGTAATGGCGCGGAAAAGTTGCGAATTATATAGAAAAAAAAGAAAAGAAAAGGGATTTATCAAAATCGGTCGACATCTTCCGGTCGCTCAAGGGCTCTGAAGTTTGACAATATATTAAAAAAAAAACTTCATTTTTGCCATTATTTCTTTATTTATTGTATTAGATGTTTTCGTAATATAGTAGTTTGTAACGTCTTCAAATAGAGCCTAAACATATTGTTTTAATTTGGTTTTGATCAGTTGATATCTTTCAGTCGCGCATAGGGCCTAATACTTGCCAAAATATTGACAATTTTACATTTTTACGAGTTTATTTTTAATATCTTTAATATACTTTTTTACACGTAATAGTTACAGTATTTTTATTTTTGAACAAAAGAACATTGTGTTTTATTATGGTGTGAATAAATTAACAACTTCCGATCGTGCGATGACCTCAATGCTATAGAAAAACAATACCTGAAAAAAAGGTAGTTAAGCCTATGACATGATGGGTGATAACAGTAACTACGAGCATGGTACTTTTCGAATTGCTCTATATTTGAAAAGCTTAAATGTTTAAGTTACAGCACAGCTTTTGAACAATAAACTTACGTTTATAAGAAAGAAAAACAGTTCTGAATAAATATACCATGTTAGTTGAACCTGTCCGTTAGTACTGTTCTCTATTTTGTAGACGAAGGTACTTTGAAGACTGATTTGCTGGTGAAGTTAGGCATGGATTATCTGGACAGCAGATTGGTTCTTATAATCCATCTCGAGATTCAGCTCCACAGACTTTTCCTGAGGCTTCCGTGACGAGTTTTATACAGCGCTCATGAGCCTGCGTATGAACTGGAAATTGCTTGAAAGTAATGTTCCAATCAGAGATTGAGTAACTGTCGATGAGCTATTTGATCTCGTCGTCACAATGGGGGAGAAGTTAATTCACAGTCCATTCAGTTGATCATTTCTGAGTATTCTTGCGCATTGAAGTTGATTTTTGGTGGCGTGAATGTTCGTACTGTTTTCCTTCTTGCATCTATCTGCCTCGCCTTCAGAATTCTTCGAAGTCCGAGCTCACTTATGGGTTTCTTGTCATCTTGAGTCATGGCTAACAGTAAGTTTTCTGATTGAGCGAAAAAAAAAACTATTCCGTTCCATCACAGGTACGACAACATCAAGTTAAGGTTTTGGCAAATACCTGGTAGATTATATTGCTTGGTAAACAAGTTTCGGGCCGTCTGTAAAGTGTTTACTTGTTTTGATAGTAAACCACATTGGTATTTATGATTACAATGTAAACAAAACTAGTTCTTTTTTTAAAAAATGTTAGTTATAATGATTTACGATAGAGTGCCTTATTTATCTTGTTCATTTATTTATTTTCACTCTCTTTTCGTTTACACTGTTTTTCCTTTCTGTTTTACTTGTTTTTACCTTTTTTTAACTTTCTTCTATTCTCGCATATAAACACAAGAACAGGGCACACACCCAGACCCAATGTAGATATTTAAAATCCCTTACCCCGCCGGGAATCGAACACGGGTCGCCGGAGTGGAAGGTAGGGACTCTACCGACTACGCCACGGCGATGGACTCGATGTGTGATTCGATCTCGTCGTCACTGATTTCTGCCAACAATGGTCTTGAAGTTCAGGTGATCGGTTTCTTCACTTATGTACAATCTGAGAGTTCAATTTGCTTTTGTCAACCACTTCCAATGTGACAACTGCCCAGGAACTCGTACAGCCAAGTCTTCTTTACAGGTCCTGATTTTATTGCCTTTGAAATATCAAGTAGGTATTGCTGATCTTTGCTAAGCACGTTTATGTCTATCTGTGGGATCTTACCATCAATACTCTGGAAGATATTTGTCAAATATTAAAAATGGTTAAAAAGTAACTTTTTCATTACATTGGCAAATTTTGGGGCTTATGCGCGACCGGAAGATATAAACTGATCTAAACCAAATTAAAACGCAATATTTTTAGGCTCTATTTGAAGACGTTAAAAACTATTACATTACGAAAACACCCAATTAAAAAAATTAAGAAATAATCACAAAAATGAAGTTTTATTTTTTTCATATTTTGTTAAACTTTAGAGTCTTTGCGCGACAGGAAGATTTCAATCGATTTTGATATATATATATATATATATTGGTTTTGTGAGGCCCGGGTGGCGTGGAACGCGTAAAAGTAGGCTATCAAAAAGGAAGAAGTTAAATTAAGAATGAAAAATAAAAATAGTATTATTATTGTTATTATTATTATTATTATTATTATTATTATTATTATTATTATTATTAGTAGTAGTAGTAGTAGTAGTAGTAGTAGTAGTAGTAGTAGTAATAGTAGTAGTAGTAGTAGTAGTAATAGAGGTGGTAGTAGTAGTAGATTATATAAGATACAAGCAATTATATTGGTATGGGCATTTACGACGAATGCAAGAGGAAAGGTTATCCAGAAAAACATTGGAATGGTGTCCACCTGGAAGAAGAAGGAAGGGAAGACCTCGAAACTCGTGGATGCAAGAAATAAGAACTGGAATGAGAACAAGAGGACGGGAGGAATTTGAGTGGATGGATAGAGACGAGTGGAGAAGGTAAATAAAGCTTTAGTCACAGAAAAATCTGTAAGCATTGAAAATCCGTATATAAATAAATAAAGTTGTTATTATTATTATTATTATTATTATTATTATTATTATTATTATTTCCGTAGCCAAGCTGTTTAAAGTATGAAGGCTTTAAATTCAACTAGTTCCAGTCCCTCTATGGGAAGAAAATTTCTCATATAATTTCGAACAGCATGGGACGGGTGCCCATCCAGAATCGTGCGGAATCTAGGTGGCTGAATCAAGTAGCGGCTCCAGGTTATGAAAACCAGTTATAACTGCTGGGGGGCCCAACATACTGACCATATTTTACCCTATATATTGGGTGATTGATCGTCCACCTCTGTGATTAACACAAGTGGATGTGAAGGCAGCGACCGATAAAATGTCTTCTTTGCCGGTCGCGCCATGACTTGTCACTATAATAATAATAATAATAATAATAATAATAAATTAATAATAATAATAATAATAATAATAATAATAATAATAGTAATAATAATAATAATAATAACTATTATTATTATTATTAATCACTTTTTAAAATGTTTCAAGGTAATTTAACCTTTTTATTATTCTTGAGTTCATGGCACAATGTAATTTAAAATGATTTTTTTAATTGTTGAATTTATTATGCAAAAGTATTTTTCAAAATAACTACAGGCCTACATAAACTGTTTCTAAAACGAAACTCATTGTTCCGTATTGCATAAGATTTTTTCTTTTTTTAATAACCTTTGATTTTTTAAGAGAAGTCCTATGAAATCACGCACTTTGTAGGTGTTTTAATATGCATATGGTAGGCTACATTTCCGATAGGGGAATTAAGGCATATACGAGCAAGCGGGTAATATGTACAATTTTAAGGTTTCTAGCTTCTGTGGTCACAGCAAAATTCCTTTTCCTTGTTGTAAACGTTGATAACACTTCGACACATCCATCTCGTCCATGTGATAGTGCTGGCATATCTGGAAAGCAGCTACTTTGCATTTGAAATGTGAGTCTGTTTCATTATTCTATGAAATTGTGTCAGCGGTTGATTTCAATATTATTTTTATTAAATAATTACAACATTAAATAAATATAGAACGAAGCTATTCGTCAATGATATAAAAGTGTGTTGTTATTCTTTATTGACGTGCATGAAAATCGAAATTATGAAAGTTTTTTTCTGGTGCTGATCTCTAGCGATAGTAAGATAACATAAAGTGTAATGTGACCAACGACATTCAGTGATATACCGCTAAGTGTATTTTTACAAGCAAAATATGAACAAGACACTATAGTAACACTATTATCAACTTTAATCGTATTTGTAGAGATATCTCCTCTCAGAAACTTAATACATGCATGAAATTAATTTATTAATACACCCCTGCTATAATATTAATTATTCTACAACTTTTAGATGAATAGCCCAGAGAAAGAAATCTGTCCCTCGTCAGAAGTGGTCGGCAGAATCCATAGAAAGAGCTGTGACAGCAGTGTGGACGAGGAGTTATTCTAATATAAGTGGACTCCAGCTCAAAACAAAACCTACATGTCATTCATGTGAAACGTGAGAGCAGATCTGTCCATAGGAGATGGGTGAAGCTGTTACATTGGAAGCCTGCTTCAGTGCAGCTGGAAATTACTTACCTCCTGCTATAATAATTAAAGAAAAATAACCATTGTAAGTATTATGGAAAATTTTCCAACATTAGCGAAGTCTTTCTGAATGATAAGTCAGCTTACACTAATGGAGAGCTCTTCTTCTCTATCATCACGAATTTTGTTGATTATTTTTATTTGATCAAAGATGCGCCAGCCACTTTGATTTTAGATGGGCATGTTTCACATTGTTCAAACGTAATGATAATAGAATGTGTAATGTCGAATGTTTTTTACATTTTGTGCTTGCTACCTCATATTAATAATTAGCTTCAACTTGCTGATTAGAGGCTATTTGGACCTCTGAAAAAGTTTATTAAGATGCTGGCGGTCATTCTGAGAGAAAATATAAGAGGGTATTTACCAAATCTGAATTCGGAGGTCTCCTTAAGGAAACGTGGAAAAAGTAGCAACCCTTGATTTGGCGACTAATTCTTTCCGTATTACAGATATGTGGCTTGTAAATTGAGACGCTCCTCTTGAATATGCACTCATATCTGAATTTTCCAGTAATCCAGATGATACACAAGTCACCAGTAGGCCCAAACATCAGCCTCTTCATCGAGTGATATCTCTGTACAGCCACAACCATACCACACACAGATGAAGAGGTCTACTATATCAAATTAAAAAAAAAACTCTACTCGCACTAAGCCCTCATGTTTTACAAGTTTCTGGCTACTTAAAAAGAGGTCACTCCATCGAAATCAAGCAGAATATCTGGTGGAAGCCTTCAACGCTAAGGAATATTTTGAATCAGATCTCCCCTTTCTTAGTCATTAGGCCTACATATCCCAGCTCTACGACAGGCAGAAAACGTAGGTGCGCAAGAGAACTGTGACATGTTCAGTCAATAATTCATTCTTAAAATTGAGAGAGAAGAAAACCAAAGCTTCAGACAGCACGCTTAAACATACTGAATTATTAAGTGACTCTTACTGTATGTGTCAACGTGTGGAATAAAGTTCAGTGATCACCATCTACGCAAAAATGGCTAAGATGTGAGAAATGCAATGAGTGGTACCACGAGGATTGTGTTATTCCATTCGATTCAGAATTTTGTGTGAAAACTATTTGTAAATAAAAAATAACAATAATGTGCAAACAAAAATAAACTACGCGATCAAAATCGGAAATTTGTTGTATTCAAAGAAGAGTCGTTATTTAAAATGGACATGTATTTTATTTTAATAATACAACTGGTGTTAAATGTGCTTATTTCGTGTTAAATAATTTTAAATATTACTATTAAGTTTTTTTGTTGGTGTTAAATATTGGTACTCGTATATGCCAAACAACAGGCTCATATTACCTGAATATCAGTAATTGTGAGCAACATTTAAACGTTGAAGAAATTGAATTCTTATAAAAAGTGGTTCAAGTATATTTTTTGAAACTAAGAAAATAAAGGCCAGAAGAATGGAATAAAATTTGGTATTCTATAAATATATGGTCACACATATTAATAAAATATATAATGAAAATAGTTAATGACAAATGAGGGACATTTTGAAATAATGGCTGAATTCGAATACCTATAAACAATTATTACAAACAAGAATGATGTGCAGAAATATTTTTAAAAATATGCTCATTTCTGGAAATGCATGCTATTATAAATTACAGAAATACTTGTCCCAACTTCTCTATAATGACATCCAAATGAAAATATATACAAATGTTACTCTCCGAGATGTATTATATGGATGCAAATCAAGGACTTACTTTAAGGGAAGAGGAAATATTACTTGAGTTCTTAGAAAAATTATTGGACCATAGAGATATGAACAGACAGGTGAATGGAGAAAACTACGTAACAGCTACAAGATATAAGAATCCAGATACAATAAGAACAGTTAAGTCTCATAGATTGCGATCGACAGGGCACAAGCACGACTGGGAAATGAGAAAAGGGTATGGAAACTCTTTATAGGAAAACCAGAGGGAAAGCGCCTATCAGAAAGTCAATAATGAGGTCGGATAATAATATTAACCACGATTTGACGGAAGTAGATTATACAGGGGATAATTCGAAAAAATATCAGGATAGAAGTGTATGGAGAGTGTAAGTCTGCATGACGATTAGTCTACGGTTTCAATATTGCCAATGAGTTAGTTAGATAGTTATTTTGATTCAAATATAAAAATACATTTTGCCCTTATTTTTTCATCAAAACCTCGTAAAGTGCTCATATTTGAATACATTCTCCTATGTTTAAACAGAGCAAAAAAAAAAATCACATGCATAGGGGACACACAGATAATTAGCTAAAAGAAAATTAACACATTTATTTTGTATTATGGTAATGAAGCAGCGTTACGAGACCGTTTAAGTAAAGTTTTCGGGACAAACTGGACTACAGTTATTTTTTCTATTTTAATATAAATCTTATAGGACATTTGGGACCCATTTAATAATAGTCAAGTAAAAAGAAGTGTGGACACCTTTCTAACAGCAGAATCAAGGAAGACTGCATTGCGCTGTTTATTAAGCCTACATATTAGGGCATTCCGAACACGTTTGAACACTGCAAAGGTAATCAAACAATTATTGGATCCCTCTGACAACCACTGGAGCCAAACTGGACTACTTTGTGTTGTATATTAAGTTTCCTCACATAGAATATTCCGGACACATTTAAACAATGTGGATGTCATAAAACGATGTTGGAGTCCCTCTGAAATCCAGAAGAGCCGAACTGGTCTACGTTGTATTGTATAATAAGTTTACCCACATAGGGTATTCCGGGCATACTTAAACACTGTGAAGGTAATGAAACATTACCAGTAGCGACAAAACGAGCTTAGTTGTGCTATATAATGATTATAACTGTATAGGGCATTCCGGATACAATTGAAACACGACTAAGGTAAAAAAAAAATTATTGGACCCGTTTGACTGGGGTAAGGTCGGGTGAATCGGGACAAAAATAAAATCTGTGATACCTATTTCATTATCGGCAACTGAAATATGTTTTCAATTTGGTTATTTAATATAACCGTTGATTAATATACTGTACCAATTGTATTTTTTTATCAATCACATTCATAAGAAATGATTCATGTTTATATTCCAGTACTGAATGACCCTATTAATCCTATTTTGTTAGGGTGAATAGGGACAGACTTTCGTGTGAATCGGGACAATTTTCAAATAACTTCCTTAGGTAAAATATTTATACGCAATTTCATAACACAATTTTCTCTATAAACTTTCATAGAATAAGATTTATTTCTTTAAATTAGGCCTACAAACTTTTTCTCTTCCCTTTGTTTCGCGTCCATTAACATGAGACCAGATGCATTCTCCCAGTTTTCATAAAATGGGATCACAATATTTTATAAATAAAACCCATACACGCTGTAATTCTGTTCCACCTTTCCAATAGCATCAGCATCATCATTGTATACTTCTTTTTCAGATTGGAACGACGATAAAATTGAGCTTCTTGCATTTTTCTCCGCGAAACAAAAAGCTGCCTTTCTAACATTGTTGAAATCTAATTCAAATCCACATGCCGACAATGGAAGAATTATTTGTACCAACTCCTTTTTTCGACAGATCGTCACTCCTACTGTTACGGTGACAGTTAGGACACGAATAAAGAACTTCAAATAATTCTGCCACTTGATACAATCTCCTCCCCTGACTGAATGATTTAATTGCTGTATGAATATCAACTTCTGTCCAACTATTTCTGGAATTATACATCGGCAATGCAATACTTAAAAATAAGTTAGTGAAATACGCTGTCCCTACTCAGCCGAACATTTGAGTCCCTATTCACCCGAAATACAGTGTTTCGATTTTAATATGTTGGCAACAATTAAACCGTTGTCAAAAATAACGGGTATTATCGTAGTCTCTTTGTGAATAAATACTTATTAATTTGGTAAAAATTAATTCGTAATCCGACCATTAGTTAATAAGAGACACGCATAATAAAATATGAGCATATTAAATGTACGAAGCTATTATGACACTTACTTGGACCACCAATACTTTGTTGTGAAATATTCAGATTGCAAAATGAGTACCAAAATGTCACACAATTGGTTTTGATATAAGGAGTACAGAATATAGTCGACATTTGTAAGAACTTTTGCTGGGAGTCATAGATTTCAGTGGAGAGAACAAATTTTGAAAGTGTCCCTGTTAAACCTGTGCCCCGATTCATACTAGTTTACCCTAAAAATTGAGCCAAATTGGACTATGTTGTGCCGTATGTTAAATTTACCCACATAGGCCTAGGGCATTCCGAACATATTTAAGCACTGTGAATGTAATAATAATAATAATAATAATAATAATAATAATAATAATAATAATAATAATAATAATAATAATAATAGTAAATGTGCACTCCGGTTGAGCATTAGTGGTGGTATAGTCTTTACTGTAGTCTGTGATAGTTTTTGTTCTTTTCGCACATGTTATGATATGGTTTTTTCTACATCTTTGTCCACATAACACACACTTGCATTCTTCGGTCGGCTCGTGAAATTTCTTGTTTAGACATATTTTGTTATGAAACCCATGTACTGCGAGTCGTGTTGTGATGTGTCTCTGGGGGATAGCACTCTCTGGTCCATCTGTCGCCCAGCATGACAGTTGTGTAGAAATCCATGTCTATTTCCTTCTTCTTCCTATTTCTGATGCTTCTTAATTCCTAGTATGGTTCTGTGGATTGTAGATAGAATTGTGTTCTTATTTCCTCTATGAAGTAGGTCTCTCTCATGAGTTCGTAAGCAAAATGAGATGGCGCTGTTTTTCCTATTCTCGGGATCCGTTTCATGAACATTGCTTTGACTTTTTCTATTCTTATCATATCTCCGATCTTACGTTTTTCCCAAATTATTTCTATCCCATATGTTACAACTGGTGCCACTTTCATTTTTAATAATTGCATTGCTGTACCTGTCGATAAGTTGGCAAGATTCGGAATATTGTACGATGTTCGGATGGCTGCCGCTGCTCTTTCTTGGATGTGTATTCCGAAGGACGTTGCTGTTGTCTATAGCGTGAATCCTAAATATTTGTATTTTCCCACTTTTTGTAGTGGTTGATTGAATAGTGTTCTGTTGTCTTTGGGTGTTGACTTTCCCCCTTTTCTAAATGTCATCTGGACTGTTTTCTCTTCATTTATCTGCACATTGTTCTCCTGTGCCCAGATCTCTACTCTTTTTATTGCTTTTTGTATGTCCTCCTTTTCTGTTGCTCCTATCACCATATCGTCTGCATATAAGATTAATTTTGCTTTTGAGATTTCTTCGATTATGGTGTTCACATCTGTTGTATAGATTTTAAACAGTGTGGGGCTCATGGGGTCTCCTTGCAGAACTCCGTTCGTTTTTTACGATATCTTCCGAAATGTCAACATTGTTATTTACTTGGACTATGTTTCGTTGTAGGCAGGCTTCGATTATTCTCACTAGTGGGCCTCCCTTTCCGATCATCCGTTTCAGTTTCTCGATGAGCTTTTGTCTGTTTATTGAGTCAAAAGCCTTCTTGAAAATGACGAATACTGCATGGTACTTCCCTCTTGTATGTCTTAGGGCGTCTTCTATTTGGCCCATTAGATATTTCACTGCATGTACAGTGGTTCTACCTTTCGTAAATCCAAATTGGTTTTCCGGGATGTGTCCCTTGGTCGCTTCTAGGAGTCTTTCATTGAGGATCTTCGTGAACACTTTATAGGAGGCGTTTTCTAGCGCTACTCCTCTGAATGAATCAGGTGATGCTCTGTCCTCTTTTCCTTTATATAGTATCTTTAGGGTCGCTGTGTTCCATCTCTCTGGTATTTCTCCTTTCTGTATGCATTTGTCCATCAAGTCCTTCCATAGTTCCTCTAAGTTGTCGAGCGAGTCTTTGAGGTGTTCCATGTAGATATTGTCTGGGCCTGCAGATTTATTGTTACTCCCTCCATTTTTGCCTTTCTGAGTTCTTGTGATGTTATCGGTTCTTGGATTTGTGTGAGTTCCGTTTTGTCCAAGTCATATGCTCGGTCCAAGTCCTGCTTATTCAGTAGGTCTGAGAAGTGGTTTTCCCATTTTTGTATGTGAATTTCTCCTCTTGTGGGTGAGATTCTCTTTTTCAATGCTATAAACGGATTTGATTTTGCGTCCTCCGCTAGCTTTCTTCCTTGTCTTTCTGTGAATATAATAAAACAACAAATGGGTCCCCTCTGACTACAAACAGATCTAAATTTGACTACGTTTTGCTGTATATTAAGTTTAAGCACTAGGGCATTGCGGACACATTTAAACTCTCTGAAAGTAAAACAAAAAATAAAATAAATAAATCGATCCCCTCCGACTACACATAGAGCCAAAATTGACTATATTGTGCTATATAATACGTTTACTCCTATATGACATTCTGTACACATTAAATCAGTGAAAAGGCAATAATATAATTATTGCATCCTCTCTGACTACCAGTAGAGTCAAACTTGAATATTTTGTGCTGTATATTAAGTTTACCCACATATGGCACTCAAGGCACATTTAAATACATCTAGGTAATAAAACAATTATAGTATACCCTCTGATAACTAGTAGAGCCGAACTGAAATATATATATTGCACTGCATTTTAAATTTAAATATGTAGGAAATTCCGGGAAAATTAAACTCAGTGAAGGTAATAAAACAACTATACCAATCCCCTCTAACTACCAGTAGAGACAAACCTGACTATGTTTTGCTGTATATTAAGTATTCTATATAGGGCATTCAGAACATATTTAATCAATGTGAGGGTAATAAAGAAATTATTGGACCCCCTGAATAAAAGTAGAGCAAAGCTGGATTACTTGAGCTTTATATTAAGTTTAACAATACAAGTCAATCCGGACACATATAAACACATTGAAGGAATTAAAACTGTTATTGGAACCCCTCCAAATATCAGCAGAGACAAACTGGACTAATGTTTGCTGTATAATAAGTTTGCCCATATAGGGTATTCCAGACAGATTTAAACACAGTGAGGTTAGTGCGATAATCATTGGATCCTCCTGAATACCAGTAGAGCCAAAATGGAACATGTTGTGCTGTACATAAAGTTTACCCATATGGTATTTCCAGACACATTAGAAAACTGTGATTTTAATTAAACTTTCATTGGATCCACTCTGACTACCCGCGAGCCGGACTGGATTACGTTGTGAGGTATATTAAGTTTAAACATATAGGGTTCTCGGGACATATTTAACACTGAGACGATGATACAACAATTATTATATCACTCGGACTACCAGTACGGGCAAACTGGACTATTTTATGCTGTATATAACGTTTATCCATATATGTCATTCCGGAAACATTTAAACACTGTGAAGATAATAAAATATATATGGTAACTCGTCTGACTACCAGTATAGCTAAACTGAACTATGTAGTGGTGTATTTTAAATTTACACATATAGAGCATTCCGAACACATTGAAACACAGTGAAGATTATGAAATAATTATTGGATCACCTCTGACCACCAGTGCAGCCAAACAGGACTACGTTGTACTGAATGTTAAGTTTAATCACATAGGGAACTCATGATAAACTTAAAACACGGCGAAGATAATAAAACAATTATAATATCTCCCTGACTAACTTAACTACCTTGTGCTCTGTATTATGTTGCCCATTTTGGACATTCCGGACATATTGAAACACTACGGATAATAAAATAATTGTTGGATCACCCCCCAAAAAACAAGTATAACCAAACTGGTGTACATTGTTCTATATATTATATTTACCCATATATGGCATTCCGCACAAATTTAAACAAAGAGAAAATATTAAAAAAATAGTGGATCCCCTCAGGCCACCTGTATAATTAAGCCGGAACAAGTTGTGCTTTATTATAAGTTTACCTACTTACATCATTCTGACACATTTAAAAACAGTGATGGCAATAAAGTTATTATTGAATGCACTCAGAATACCATTAGACCCAAACTTGGCTACATTGTGCTATGTCTTAAGTTTACCTATATAGGGAATCCCCAATACATTTAAACACTGTGTAGGTAGTAAAACAAAAACTGGAACCCCTCTGACTACCATTAGAGACAAACTAGACAAAAATATCCTGTTAATTAAGTTACGCATACACGGGATTACGGACAACTTTAAAGACAAACTTCATAACTCTTTGTTCTTTTCCAACCCGTAAGTTGAAGTTCGCGCTGTCAAAATCTATCCATACATCCCTGTCCTGAGCTATTTTTTTCCAATCATCTCCTGTATAATCTATTTCCTTCAAATCACTGTTAATGTTATTCTCCCACCTCACTCATGATCTACCAACTAGGCGTTTTAACTCTGGTTTTCCTACCAGAAGCTTCAGGCAACTCTTTCATTCCCCATTAGTGCCACATGTCCTACCCATCGCAGTCTACGAGACTTAAGTGTTCTGATTTTATCTGGTTTCCTACAAAGACCATGTAGCTAACTGTTATGTAGTTTTCTCCATTCACCTATCTCTTCACCTCTGTTTGGGCCAAAAAGTTCCCTAAAGCTCTTCCTTTTAAGTTACTTAAATTAATAAAACAATATAATTATAATCACAATGAATCATATAACAAAAATATATTATAAGAACTTTATTCTCAAATACTTGTAATATTCTTTCCTCCCTTAAAGTAAGAGTCCATATTTCGCAACCATATAATACAACTGGGAGAATAACAGTTTTATGTATTTTTTATTTAACGTTTTTAGAAATGAGTTGGGACGACAAGAGTCCCTGCAATACTTAATAGCATGCATTTCCAGAATTTCAGCCTGTGTTTAATTTCTTTGTGCATCTCATTCCTATTTTTAATTATTATTGTTCCTAGGTATTTAAATTCAGCCACGCCTTCAAAAGTTCCCATATTTGCCACTAGTTGTACATTTCCATTACATGATGTATTTCTATGTGTGAACATATATTTAGTTTTATTGGTGCTTACTTCTAGACCCAATTTACAAGTGTTTCTCAATAGAGTGTGCGTGTTGGCCCTTATTATCTCCTCGCTATCACCCAATAACACTACATCATCTACATAGACTAACAGATTATTAATATCATTGATTTGTTGGTCTTCTTCATGCTCTAAAGATTTGATGACATGCTCTAGTACAAAATTCAAAAGTAGAGAACATAATGCACCTCCTTGCTCTAACCCATTGTGAATTTCAAATGCATCCGAAAACAGTAACTAACTTTTTAGGAATTCCAAACTCCAGAAGGATACGATATAACGTTTCCCTGTTAATTTAATCATATGCCTTTACGAAGTCCATATATAGTTGATGTACAGTGTCAATATATTCCCATGTTTTTTTTTCTAAAATCTGTCTTATACTAAAAATATGATCTCCTGTAGACATGTTTCTTCTAAATCCAAATTGATGAACTCCTAGAATGTCATCAATATAGGGAGTAAGTATGCTTACTAATATATTTTTTTTGCATTTTATATTAAGTTGAAAGTAATGAGATGCTCCTGTAGTTATTGCAATCAATTTTATCTCCTTACTTTATTTGGAAGAGCTTCTTTTTCCAAAATCCCACAAAGCAACCAACGTATCTTGTACATCATTTTTTTTTCTCCCCCTGATGTTATCATCAGTTCTGCTGGGATCCCATCTGAACCTGAAGCTTTATACATATTTAATTTCCCTCTCGCCATTACAACCTCTAATGCACGTGGTTCTGTGACTTGCGTTTCTACTGTCTGTAAATTATCTTCTTCAGTGTCCTGTTCCGCATGCACATTTAATAGCTATTTAAAATAATTTTTCCATGTATTTAATATAGTCCTAGAATATTATTTATCACACCGCTTCACTAAACTCTCTGATACACATAACTTAGATACCCGATCCCTTGAGCACAGTGTCCTATATATCCCTCCTCATCACACTACCTATTTTTCGAAATCTTTTACAGTTCTCGTGCTAGAACATGGAATTCACTTCCACCCTATGTCAGAGGATGCCAAACTTTACCATCTTTCAGAAACAAATTGAAAATAAATTACTAACAGAAACAACTCACTAATATTACTTTTTAAGAATTAATAATGCGTTTTTGCATTATTTAATAAAAATAGACTTAGGATTTGTTAATATATTTACTTAATGCCTTGTATAAAAACGTAGATTAATTCATTGTAGTTTATTACTTTCTGTGTATTTTTTTTCTTTTCGTTTTACGTATAGTAGATTCGAGCTGTTATTCCTTTTTATTATTCATTGTATCATTAATTTAATTTTAATTGCATTTAATTTTATTGTATTATTAGACATTATTTTCATTATTATCAATATGACAGATAGTTAATTGTTCAATGTCTATTATTGTAATTTTTTTTGTATTCATATGTAACATATGTTTGTCCTGTTTAATATGACTATAATTGTATTTTTTTTGTATTCATATGTAACATATGTTTGTCCTGTTTAATATGACTATTATTGTAATTTTTTTGTATTCATATTAACATATGTTTGTTCTGGTGAGTGGAAGAGAAGGCCACATGGCCTTAACTCCACCAGGCTAAATAAATCTATAAATCTATAAATCTAAATCTATAAAATATGTACTCATATCCCCATTTTTAATCCTAATTAGGTTTGTTTTAGCCTGAAACCCATTTCTTCTCTATCCTGATTCCCTGATATAATTATCTGATGTTCTTATTTTTTCATTAATTTCAAGTTCGTTAATCGTCTCCCTCAAGTATTCCCTGTTTAATCTTTAATAACCTGGTGGTTTTCCTTCCAATACTACCCCTACTTTTCTAAAGTTACTTCACATGGCTCATGTAACAAATTCATTTTTTTTTGCTTAATTTTTTTTTAATGTCGGCACATTCATAATCAAACCATTTTTTGCCTCTTTTTTAAATAACCAACGCATTCTGATACTGACAATTTAAAGTATCTCTTATAGCCTCCCACTTTTTATTTATGTTAGTTTTCTCTTCGGTTGCCTCATTCTCATCTGAAGATTCAAGTAATGAAGTTAATTAAAATTTTATTATATCACTCTGTATACCAGTAAAACCAAAATTGACTACTTTCCGCTGTACAATAAGTACAACTATATAAAGCATTCCGGACACACTTAAACACTGTGAAGCTAATGAAACAATTATTACATCTCCTCTCACTACAAGTAAAGCAAAACTACACTTAGTTTTACTGTATATGAAGTTTAAACTTATAGGGCACTTCGGACACATTTAACACTGCGAAGACAGTAAAACAATTATTTGGAACCTCTCTTACTACCACAGGAACCGAAATGGACTAATATGTGTTTAATATTGTTTTCACATATAGGGAATACCGACTGATTTTAAGACTAGTAGGTAATAAAATATCTATTGCATCTCTACTGACTGGAAGTACAGCCAAACTGCACTATGTTTAACTGTATATTAAGTTTAACATTATAGAGAATTCCGGACACTTTTAAGAACTCTGAGGCAATAATACAATAATTGGATAAGCATTGAATACCAATAGAGAAGAATTGGTCTAAGTCCTGCTGCATATGAAGTTTAACTATACAGTTTTGTGCATTCCAGACACATTTAATAAATGTGAAAGTAATAATAGATACTTGGATCCCCTCTGACTAGCAGTATATCTTAACTGGACTATGCCGTGCTGTTTATTAATTTTAGAAACATAGAAGAATCCGGACTCTGAAAGTAACACAATAACTCCTATATAACTACTAGTATAGCCAAGCTGGACTACTTTATGCTGCATACTAAGTTTACCGATATGGGAAATTCCGGACACATTTAAACAATGTGAGGAAAAATAAAATTACCAGTTGAACAAAACTGGACTACGTTGTACTGTGTATTAACGTGTTTAACGTAATTTTACAATGTAGGACATTCTGAACGCATTTAATCTCTGTGAACGTGATAAAATAATTATCGGATCCATCTTAATACTAGTAGAGCCAAACTGGACAACGTTGTGCTGTTTTATTAAGTATAAACCATATAATACATTCCGGACAATTTTAAATACAGTGAAGTTAAAAATACATTCATTGGATATCCTCTAAAACCAGTACAGGCAAGCTGGATTACGTTTTGTTTCGTATTAAGTATATCAATATAGGACATTCTGAACACGTTTAAATATAGTGAAGGCAATGAAACAATGATTGGATTCCCTCTGACATCCAGTAGAGGCCAGCTGGGCTGCGTTGTGCTGAATATAATATTTACATATACAGGGCATTTAAGATACATTTAAGCACAGCAGAGTCAATATGACAATTATTGTCATTGGATGACCTCTCACTACCACTATGTTAAACGGGACACGTTAGACTGTGTATCAAGTTTTACCTTATAGGCAATTCCGAACACATTAAACAATGGGTAGGTAATAAAACAAATGCCGAATCCTCTCTAGCTACCATCAGATTCAAGTAGGATTACTTTGTTATGAATACTAAGCTTACGTATATATATATATATATATATATATATATTCGAATCCCGTCCAGTCATTTATTTTTCTTATCATTCCATATTAAGCTTGCATTGCTCAATGTTAAACATTTAATTATAACATCTATAAAGCGTCACTGCTATAAGGTAAAAATATTATCTTTAATTTGCTTACTTGTTATAGTCAGCTACTAGATGGCGGTGAAGACCGAGTTCTCGCGACATCTAGTAATAATGGAGAGTATAATACATATATAATAAAAATAAGTGTTTGAATTGGATTCGCCTAGTAGTGTAATGGATATCACGCTGAGGTACAGACTCAGAGATCCGGGTTCGATTCCCGTCCAGGCATTTATTTTTCTTATCATATATACACTGCTCAAAACAATTAGAGGAACACTATGAAATATGCAAATATTTTTTCATTGGATAAAGGTACAAACATGACATTAATAAAGTACATTATTTGTGGTTATTTATTTATTTATTTATTGCTCATGTCAGTAAAACAAATGAATAACGCTGACAATTAACTTTTCAAATAATTCCGCTATGTAAGCAATTGAATCTTGTGTTTATTTTTCAAAGTTAAACACTCGTTATATAGAGTTAGTATCGTGTGTGGCCTCCACGACATTCGATGACACTGTGGCACCTTCGTGGCATGTTCCCAATAAGATTCTGGATTTCCTCTTGCGGGATATTCTCCCATTCCTCCTTCAGAGCATCTCCGAGTTGCTGCAGAGTTTGTGGAGCTTGATGTCGGTTCCTGACCTTCCTGTCTAGAAGATCCCACAAGTGTTCAATAGGGTTGAGGTCTGGGCTGACCGCTGGCCACTCCATTACCTCAATTGCATTCCTCCTCAGGAAATCCCTGGTGACAGCCGCAGAATGTGCCCTGGCATTATCCTGCATAAACACAAATCCAGGGCCTACTCCAATGGCAGCAGGTACTACATGCTCTTCCAGAACGTGCTCGATATACCGGACAGCATTCAGTCGCTGTTGAACAAGTACAAGGTCCGTACGATTGTTGTACATAACTCCGGCCCACACCATTATGGAACCTCCTCCGAATCTATCAATTTCCTGTACAGCCTCTGCAGAAAATCTTTCTCCTGGCCGTCCCCACTCCCTCAATCGACCATCACAACGTGTAAGAGGAAACCTGGATTCGTCCAAGAAGAGCACAGACTCCCACTGGTTCAGGTTCCAATCACCATGGTTTTCAGCATATGTACGTCTTGCTGCCTTATGCCCAATTGTTAAGCGTGGTTCTTTAACGGGCATTTTTGGACGAATATTCTCTTTTCTTAATCTGTTCCTTATGGTTTGGTCAGAAACCCGGATTCCGGAAGCCACATGAAGGTCATTCTGCAGATCTTTTGCAGTTTTTGTGCGCTGCCAAAGAGCAGAAAGAACAACGTATCTGTCATCCTGGGGGCTTGTTTCAAATTTAGGGCCCTGGCCACGTCTTCTACAATACTAGCGTGTCTCTCTGTGCCTGTTGCGTAACCTGGACACCACGGAAGGAGAAACCCCAAGCTCTCTAGCCACTTGTCGCAGAGATTGACCTTGTCGTAAAAGATGTAAAACATGATGCACTTCAAACTCATTTAAATGCCTCATTTTGTCAGAGACTTCAATAAACAAGGCAATAATCAACATTTGTCACTATAGCAACATCAGGAAGCTTACCAATTAGAAGTGGCCATTTCCTTCCAAAATGAAAAAAATTCGCTATATTTGTTATTTGAGTTAATTTCTCTGTATTTAGGCCATTGATCTTTAAAATTTGTATCCAATGATAAAATTAATAATTCAATTTACATATTGTCCAACTTTCAACATCACAGCTTTAAAAAACAATTACTTATTCAATTTAATGCAAGTGTTCCTCTAATTGTTTTGAGCAGTGTATATAAAACATTCCGAACTTATTTGAACATTGAAAGGGTAATAAAACAATTATTGGATTCTCTCTGATTACCAGTAGAGTAAAACTGAACGACGTAATGCTGTAGCCTATATTAAGTTTACCCAGATAGGAAATTCCGGGCAGACACTGTGAACGTAGAAAAACAAAAATTGGATCCTCTCTGTCTACCAGTACAGCCAAAATAGACAAAGTTGTGCAGTAACTATATTATGTTTAACCATGTAGGGTATTCCAGACACATTTAAACACATTCAAGCTAATAAAACAATTATTGGAATCCCTCTGACTCAAAGTAGAGAAAAAATACTATTTTATGATATATGTTAAATGTACCTACATAGAGAATTCCATACACATTTAAACACATTGAAGCTAATGAAACAATTATTGGATGCCTTCTCACAAGTAGAGACAAACTGGTCTACATTGTGCTTTATATTAAGTTTATTATGAAGTGCATTCCGGACACACAGAACATTGTGATGGTAATGAAACAATTATTGGATCACCTCTGATGACCAAACTGGACTAATTTGTGCTACATATTAAAATTTATCCTATATGGCATTCCGGACATATTTAAAAACTGTGACGCTAATAAAACAGGTATTGGATCCCCTTTGAGTACTAATAAAGTTAAACTAAAACAATTACATAATTCCCCTGATTACCTGTATAACCAAATTGGACTACTTTGTGCTGTATATACAGGTTTAACCATACAGAACATTCCGGACACATATTATTCTGAAAGTTATAAAACAATTATTAGAACTCATATAAGTCATTCCGGTAACATTTAAACACCGTCTAGGCAACAAAATAGTTATGGGAATTCCTCTTACTACCAGTAATGTCAAACAGGACTATGTTGTGCTTTATATTAAATTTACCCATATAGGACATACCGGTCACATTAAAGCATAGCGAAAATAATAAAACAATTATTGGATACCCCCTATCCAGTAGTGGAGCCAAACTGCTACGTTGTGCTATATATTAAGTTTAACCATGTAGGGTTAAATTAAAGGTAGGTTAAGTGGCTTTCTTAGTGTAAACGTTTCTTGTGTGTAAAGTGTATATAGTGTTAATTATTATCTAAAACAAGGTAGGTACATCAACCTTTCATATTACGCAGTGTAAAATCGGCCAAGAACTAAGTCTTGGCTTGCCAAGCACGATGGCCGATTGCAACGCGACCGATATGGAAACGGACCAACCATGCGCACTTCCTTCTGCGTATTGGGAAGAGTCTGTTATACGATTTGATACTTATATTGAGCAAAATCAACATGAATTGACCCATAATGACATCAAACTTACAAATGAAATTAGAGGTGCTCTGTTGCTCAATATAAACTATCTAGCAACCTTCAAAGATTTCGGGAAACCCCAAATTGCACATGACTTAACAGTTGGATCTCTAAAAAAACTTGATACAATCAAGAAAAAGGAAGTGAAAGACGCTTCCCAGTACATCCAGTTTCTGCACCAAGCAGTAAAAGATACAGTTATTGAAATACAAACAGCCTGCTCCATCACACCAACAGAGGATTTCCCTACAATACTAAATAGTTCCCAGCAAAGGAATCAAATGGAAAAAGAAAATCCCCCAAAGTACTCCAAAAGTGTCACATAAGAAAGATAAACCAAAACCAAATCAGAAAGACACAGGTAATAAGAGGAAAAGTGATGAAATTGGGAAAAATCCAAAATCTATAAAGCATAGTAATGGAAGTAAATATCAGTAAAACTAAATATATGGTCACACGTAGAAATACATTATATAATGGAAATGGACAGCTAATGACAAATGAGGGAAATTTTGAGGAATTGGCTGAATTCAAATACCTAGGAACAATAATCACAAATAGGAATGAGATGCACAAAGAAATTAAACATAGGCTCAATTCTGGAAATGCATGCTATTATGCATTGCAGAGACTTTTGATGTCCCAACTCCTTTCAAAAAATGTTAAGCTGAAAATATATAAAACTATTATTCTTACCAGTTATATTATATGGGTGCGAAACATGGACTCTTACTTTAAGGGAGGAAAGGAGATTACGAGTATTTGAGAATAAAGTTCTTAGGAAAATTTTGGACCAAAGAGAGATGAACAGACAGGTGAATGGAGAAGACTACATAACAATGAACTACATGGTCTTTATAGGAAGCCAGATATAATAAGAACAGTTAAGTCCCGTAGACTGCGATGGGCAGGACATGTTGCGCGTATGGGGAATGAAAGACGTGCATGGAAACTTCTTGTAGGAAAGCCAGAAGGAAAACGCCCAGTTGGTAGACCAAGAATGAGGTGGGAGAACAGCATTAACTATGATTTGAGGGAAGTAGATTATACAGGGAATGATTGGAAAACATTAGCTCAGGATAGGGATGTATGGAGAGCTTATGTCCGTGCGGCCATGAACCTACGGGTTCGATAGTGCCAGTGAGTAAGTAAGTAAGTAAGTAAGTAATACGCCTCCTATCATAGAAACTGCCAACAGATACTCTCTCTTGGCAGATAATAACATCGAAAATGAAGCAGGAGGAAGTGCGAATGGTCTCATTAGTGAACCAGAACATATGGAGTTCAAAGCAAATAGTAAATTCAAGCCAGTCTTCAACTATTCCAAAAAAAAGACCCCCGCCCCCACCCATAACGGTGCTGGGCCACGGTGACCTATTCAAGATGAATAAAAAACCTCGAGAAATACTTAAAAAAGATCCTAAAGTAGTAAATACCCACGAAGGGCTGAGGTATTACCCCAAACTTTAGAAGATTTTCAAACCATTAAAGCCTTCTTCGACTCAATGAAAAAACATAATTACACATTTCAAATGAAAAGGACTTACCCCTTAAGGTTATGCTAAAATGCCTTCCGAACAACACCGATGTCGAAGAAATAAAAGCAGAACTGATTGAACTAGAATACCCAGTCCGCTCAGTAAAGCAAATTACAAAAACAGAAGACGATAAAATTATCAACTTACCGCTCTATCTCATAGAACTGGAACACACAGAAAAAGCAAAAACAATGTATGATCTGAAAAAGCTCTTGTTTGTAGTAGTCTCCATAGAGTCAAACTGACCACGCGCTGGACTGAAGCAATGCTTTCGTTGTCAGCATTTCAATCACACTTTCGCAGACTGCAACCTTTCACCGCGTTGCGTTATCTGTGCTCAACCACATATTCATCTGAAGTGTACAGTGCGAGTGGAAGCTCAAACTGACACTTGACTATTGAAGTGTACAAACTGTGGAGAAAGGGAGCACCCTTATCCTACAGAAAGTGTCCTAAATACATTGAAGCAACCGAAGCCTTTCTCAAATCACGCGAACCTAAATTGTCGAAAGCTACGCTTACACCGCGAATTTTCACGTCAAAATTAACGTCTCCCGGCACTTCATACAGTAAAGCCACAGCTCCGAACATCAACAGAAATCAACCGGCACAAGAACGCATTGCTTCCATCCAGTGCACCTCTAACCTAAGTTCTATATCACCATCCTCAATTAATGATCTGGTCCACGACGTCCAGCCAATAATGGCTAAACTAAACAACCCAATTTAGAGATTTATAATATTAAAAGATTCCGGGCTATGTGGCCGTGGTCTATAACTGGCGTTTCTTCCAGACGCTTCTCCCTCAACTGCGGAGGGCATCTTCAGTGGCGAGCGCTTCCAGCTGTTGTTTCCCTGTCGTAGACTCGACTGCGAATGAACAGCAGAAAGCTGGACGCTCTTATTTATACTACTGCTCACGTCACGTGAGTCGAAGCTGATTGGCTCGACGTCATCATACTGGCTTCTGATTGGTTCGGAACTCTCTCCTTGTTATTGGTAGGTTTTGACTGTCTATTGTCTAATGTGTGATACCAGGCTTTGGCTAGTTTTATTCCTTCATCTTTTCTATTGAAATTGTCCTTGTGTTTATAAATTTCTATGGCCTCCCTGTATAATCTTGGGAAATAATATGGTGTTGTAGCTAAAACTTGTGTTTCATCGTAGAGAATCTGATGTCCGTTTTCAATAATAACGTGTTCTGCAACGGCCGATTTTTCTATTTGTCCTAGTCTGCAGTTTCTTCTATGTTCAGTCAAACGGGTGGCTAAGCTTCTTTTTGTGGTTCCTATGTAAGATCTTCCACAAGAACACGGAAGCCGGTATACACCGCAAGTGGAGAGTGGTGGTCGAGGATCTTTTGATGAGCGAAGGCAGTTTTCTATTTTTCTTGTAGGTCTATAAATTGTTCTAATATTGTGCTTTTTTAGTACTTTTCCGATCCGATCTGTGAGAGATTTATGTTCATGTCTCAACTGATGAAAATGCTCTTCTAAAATGTGTAACAATTTTACACAAGGTAACATTCTCAATGTCGTGGCTTTTAATGCCAATGGAGTTGGCAAACAGGTCCAAGAACTGGAGATTGTATTACACCAAAACAACATAGACATTTTACTGCTCAACGAAACACACTTAAAGCCTAACCATCGCTTGTGTTTCGCTGATTATCACACATACCGAGCAGATAGGGTAACTGGCCCAAAGGGTGGCACAACCATCTGTATCAAGAAAGCCATTGGACATCGTTCCATACAGATTCAGGGGCTTCAATTAATTGAAGCCACTGGTATACTCATACCTATCTAACCAAATCAAGATCTCTTCATAGCATGCATCTACTAATCCCCGCTACGTCCACCTACTCGGCACGATTTAAATATCCTAACTTCGTTTTCCCCCAGATTCCTTCTGGCGGCAGACTTTAATACCAAACATCAATCTGGAATTGCCGAGTACCAAATGCCTCTGGCCTGGTCCTACAGGCATACTATCAACAACATAATATTGAAATTTCAGCACCTAATGAACACACCCACTTTCAGGAAACAGCCCAAGGCTTGCGCTCTGACATCCTTGACATAGCAATATCTAAAAACACAGCCATCTCCACAAATATCGACACACTGCGACATGATCTTGAATGTAACCATGTACCGATACTATTTACAATTACAACAAATCTTACACTCATTCCACCTTTCAGGACGTACACTTCGCAAACAAATTGGACAGAATACTCGAACCTGCTCTCCCAATGGATAGACCCTAAACTGCAGTTCGAATCCGTTGAAGAGCTGGAACGTTTGAACCGGTATAATTGGAGGGCTCTTTTGATTGTAAAAATAAAGTAATATGTTCTAGTAAACAAGTAATTGACGACAGCGGCGTTTTTAGTTATTTGAGGGCGTCTGAAGTTAGAGAAATAACTTAAGTTTATTGCATGGTCATATGTTATGTATTTTGGAGGACAAGTTTTATTGCGGTCTTAGACGTTACGCAAATCCTCAAGGTTGATACGGTTAGGAGGGATGAAAGATAGGTTTATTGCTTTAAGAACCTTCAAACTGAAAAAATAATGTAGCCTCCAAAAAAACATAGCAGGCAGCTAGAGAGATCATTGACCTCGAATAACTTGGAAATGAATATAGTCCTGTAAAAGGCCACGCCCTAAATCTAGTAGGCCTATATCGACTTGCACATGTAGCCTATAGAGGTGTGGCAAAAGATTTATTTTATCCAATGAAAATTTTGTCAAAAGATTTATTTTATCCAATGAAAATTTTGTATAAAAATTGTAATGGCGACGGAAAAATAAGTCAAATCCACGACTTTCTTAAATATTTAATATAAAAAGTTATGTAAGTTAAAAATCAAGTAAGTGGAGCGAGTACTCCCCAATAGTCAAGCAAGTGGGCGAGCGCCCTATCCGTAGACCATACTGAGTAAAGAGGGACAAGTGCTCCCCGATAGTCAAAGTGCGTGGAGTGAGTGTTCCCATTAAGAGGGACATATAAGAGAAGATCCGCGATAAGCATTATTAAAATTGAGTCGTGGTTTTTGACCGTTCCTTAGCCAATTTGTAAGGGCAAAGTGTATATTTTACTATTGAGAGAAAAGATAATTAATAAAATTCTTCTGTCACGTCACCTAAAATTAGTTTGATCACTATTTGCCTTAAATAGTTCCTTATCTATCACCGGTTAAAATCATAAGTTCAGCCCGATCCTGTAGAAACAGAGGAACTCATAGCTCGTAAAATCTTAGGTTCAGCCCGACACTGAAGAAGTAAATAATAATTCCCGGTACACGTTCGATACAAAACTTTCAAGCCACCGTAAACACCGCATTACAGTACACAACAACAAGCTCGGAAACAAATCGACACACACCTCATACAGACCCACTTCTATTACACTATCTTGAGCGCAAGCGCCATTTCAAAAAACTCTACAGACGCTATGGTGCATCCGAACACAAAGAGCAATGCAATCGGTACGCTAATGCTGTACGAAATACACTTCGAGAAAACGTAACACTGATTGGCAACTATCATTAAATACTCCCCCCATGGGAGACTATCGAAAGAATCAAAATTAATAGAGCACCAACTGCGCTAAATAATAATGGACGTTGGGCTTATCATGCCTATGATAAAGCTCAACTTATTGTATCCAATATCGAAGACCGATTCCGTCCACATGAGCTCTTCACACCAGTCCATGAAGCTAACGTCGACAACATGGTAACCACTTTCCTTGCTACTCCTACAGTTCCCATCTACCCGGATATTCACCTTAAAGACCTAAGATTCCACATCCAATCCCTAATAAGTACCTGCGTCCCAGGCGCTGATAAAATCCGAAATCTAACTATCAAACACTTACCCCGTAATGCCCTGATCCTACTACTAACTATACAGGGTGGACCGCTCGAATGGACCTAATTTCAATTGCTTGTTACTGGCAAACGGTTGAAGATAGAAACTTAAAACAACGTTCATAGTACAGAAAAACTCACCAAATTTCGTATCCTGTCGCTAGATGGCACAAATATACGTTTCTCGTTCTTAGATTTAATTGTTTGTGAAAATGGCGACTCCGCAGATGAAAGCGCAAGCTGTTTTGTGGTATGCGGAGTTTAAATCAATCATCAGAGTTCAAAGGGAGTTCCGGCGTGTGTTTAACCGTGATGCTCCAACTGCTAGAAGCATAAAGAAGTGGCGTGATACATTATTAGTTACAGGATCTGTGTTGAAGAAGCATGGTGGTGGTCGCAGAGCATCCGATGAAATGGTAGCAAATGTTCAAGCCGCATTTGAGCGAAGCCCCCGGAAGTCATTAAGAAGAGCTTCGCGGGAACTTCAAATACCAAAATCGACATTACAACGGATTGTCCACAAACGCCTCAAACTGCACGCATATAAAGTGCAGTTAGTGCAACGTCTGGAGCCGAATGACATGCCGAAACGAGTGGAATTCGCCAATACGATGCTGGACCGTCTCGGCGCTGATCCTGACTTCATGACCAAGATTTTCTTCTCGGACGAAGCCACTTTCCATTTGTCAGGCAAGGTAAACCGGCATAATGTGCGGATCTGGGGATCGGAGAATCCTCACGCTATTCAAGAGCATGTTCGTGATAGTCCGAAGATGAATGTTTGGTGCAGTTTGTCACATAATAAGGTCATTGGACCGTTTTTCTTCGCCGAGAAAACTGTTCGTGGTACCACATATCTTGACATGCTGGAGCAGTTCTTCTTTCCACAAATTGAACAACTGCAGCCTAACATCGTTTTCCAGCAAGATGGTGCTCCTCCCCACTGGTCCAATGAAGTTCGTACGACTTTGGACAACATTTTCCCTGGCCGTTGGATTGGTAGGGGAGGACCAATCGCGTGGCCCCCGAGATCTCCCGATTTAACACCACTGGATTTCTTTCTCTGGGGCTATGTCAAAGATAAAGTTTACACCACCCCAGTCAAAGACCTTCGTGATCTTCGTGAGCGCATCATAGAGGCTATTGAGAACATTCCAGAAGACATACTCCAACGTACTTGGCAAGAAATTGTTCATCGCTTTGATATCGTCGCAGTGACTGCTGGGGCTCATATAGAGATGTGGTGATCTGGATATCAAAACTTGGTGAGTTTTTCTGTAATATGAACGTTGTTTTAAGTTTCTATCTTCAACCGTTTGCCAGTAACAAGCAATTGAAATTAGGTCCATTCGAGCGGTCCACCCTGTATTTAAGTTTTGTTTCAAACTTAACTACTTCCCTTCCGCATGGAAAGTGGCAAAAGTCATAGTGCTCCCAAAAGCTGGTAAAGACCCTTCAAATCCTGACAATCTACGACCAATAAGTCTCTTACCAGTTCTGGGAAAACTGTTAGAAAGACTAATTTTGGCTCAACTAAAATCTGAAGTTCAGAATAAAAATTTGTTACCAAATTATCAATTTGGATTTCGGAACGCACACAGTACCCCCTACAACTGGCGAGACTTATTGATCAGATCGTCACTGGGTTTAATGCCAGGATGAGCACACTGGCAATATTTCTAGACATTGAGAAGGCCTTCGACACAACCTGGATCAATGGATTAATATACAAAGCTAATAAAATTCAACTTGGCACCAAATCTTATCAAAATTATATCTACCTTCCTCTCAAACGGGAAGTTTTTTTGTATCGATAAATGGACATAGATCTGACTGCACGTCTATATTAGCGGGTGTACCACAGGGAGCAGTTCTATCCCCAATGCTCTACAACCTTTACGTCTCCGACCTTCCAAACCCTCCTTCAGTAAAGGCTGCATCATTTGCTAATGATACATGCTTTTACTTACAAACCAAACTTAGCTTCTTGCACCATACAATCCTAACGTTTCAGAGATCGTTATCAGTCATTTATGATTGGTAATGTCTCTGGAATATCAAACTAAACATATTCAAATCCAAATTAATCCTATATTCCAAATATTCCCAACCCCCACCAATACAGCTCACAATAGGTGAACACATTCTACGCAATGAGACTGCAGTTAAGTATCTCGGACTACATCTCGACCCAAAATTAACTTTCAAACATCACATAAATGATGTTAAACAAAACTCAAATGCAGCTATAGCTATATTATATGCATACTTCAGGGATGAAACACTCGCTAGACGGATTAAGATTACATTGTATGTAGCAGTAATCCGCAGCATGTTACTGTACGGCTGTGAAGCACTGAGTATTCTTGTCAAAAAACATAAACAGAAAATTCAAATAATTCAGAACAGATGTCTAAAAATTATATTTTCGGCACCCAAGTATACAAGAATAACAGAGCTAAATGAAGCAGCACAATTGCCCTATCTTGATGCTATTGTGAAAGATCAAGTCACCAAAATGTATAAAAACATTTTGGAACATAGTAATCCAATAGTACGCACGATAGGACAACTACCGCAATGGCGTTCAGTGCATAAGAACATTTTCACTGGAGAACAACCTCCATAGGGGTTAAATTAGTGGCACATGTCGCTAAGTACCAACATAGCGCATGTCTCGTAATAAATTCCTAAAAAAACACCGTTTAGGTAGATGTTACAATAGGAAAGCCACTTAGAGTTAGCCACTTGTAAATATGCTGCCGAGGGAAAAATCAGTTCCCGGAAATAGCACACTGGACGGCAAAACAACTGCCGTCACAAAACAGACAGACAGACAGGGTACTCCGGATAAAGTTAAACACTGCGAAGATGAATAACAGGTATTTTATCTCCCTCACTATTAATATGGCCAAATTTGTCTACTTTGTGCTGTGTAGCTTACTATGTTAATTCATGTAGGGCATTCCGAACACTTTAAACACTGCGAAGGTAATAAAACAATAATTGGATTCACTCTGAGAACTGAATTTCCACACTGGTCAACATTGTTCCGTATATTAAATTTACCCATATAGGGCATTCCGAACACAATAAACACAGTGATGATAATAAATAAACTATTGGAGCCCCTCTGACCATCAGATGGAGCAAGCTAGTTTATGTTGTACTGTACACCTACCAGTGACTGAGCGTGAATTTCGGAGTACAAGTGTTAGCCATCGTTTGATTTAGAGTAATATGGGTATAATTGTTTTATTTTATTATTTCTAATAAATTAATGAACTTCAAAAAAGAACGAAACGCAATGTTAGGAGTATCTAATACAATAAACTACTATAAGTATACGGCTTTGGAAATGAATGGCCATATTAATAGTTAATAAAATATATAAATGCACGAATGTAACACATTGATAGCCTCGTCTTCTAGAACATATTAAGTCGTTCTGAACATTACGTGATGTGCCAACGAACACAGTATAAATTTCCAAATCGTTTCTTAATTTCTCACCTCAATATAACATATTTTGTTAGATTCGGAGTTTTCTACATGGCCGCTAAATGACAGCTCTTGTTCGGTCCAGAAACACACAGTGTCCATTAGGCAGCTAGTAATGTACCTGTTTGTTTTAACGTTCTCATTTTGTTTACCCGTATTAGTTTTGAAAGCCCGGTTTGGGACTCTTCATTTCTATTGTTTCCAAACTTATGTAGCGCTATTTTACAGTTAACATGGGCTTCAGATAGTTCATGACTTTTTTCAGCACATGAAAACTATTTATATCAGAAATCTCATTTGTGTCCAAACATTGCTACTTTATATACGCGTACTATATAATATTAAGTTACTATTGTTTACAACATTTAGACTACTATCAATGCATCGTTATATCTCGTTCCAGTATTATATTGTTTTAATAAAATATCAATGAGTTTAATTCTGTCTTTTGAAAGAGTTGGCCGTACTAACATTGCTAACACGGGCCCTCCGCCACTGATACCTACATAGAGCATTCCGGACAAATTTAAACACAGTGAAAAAATAAAACAATTATTGTCTGCCCTGTGACTACCAGTAGCCAAAATGGCCTACGTTTTCCTGTGTATTAGGTTTACCCGTGCGTGGTATTCTAGACACATTCAACCATTGTGTAGACATAAAAACAATATTTGGATCCTCTGTGAATACAAGTATAGCCAAACTGGACTACATCGTGCAGTATATTGAGTTTCGGTATTCGGGACAACTTGAAACACATTAATCGTAACTAAAATAGTATTATATCTCAATGAATACCAATATAGCCAAAATTGATTACTCTTCGTTTTATATTTAGTTTATCGTAAGTAATGCCACGAGTGATCTCCAAATTATCGATAAATAAGAGTGGCATTTGTTAGGAATATTTAACGAATAAAATTAAGCTGTTTACTCACAAATCATTATTTAAATAGGCTATAGTTATTTTAAAATATTTATATAATTAATGTAAACGGCGATGTTTGAAAACAAATGAGAAACGACTGGTACGCTTCATTTGCTTCTTTTGTTCATCACTGCAACCAGATCATATTATTTATTGCCAAAGGAATGCAATATTCTAAGAATGCACTGTAGTAGAGAAAAAATGAAACACATGAAACCTTATATTAATTCATTTCTGATATCCTATGATGTAAATATAACAATTATATTTTTCTGAAATGTTATTACCTGGAAAAAAATACATTTAAGAAAGTGCAAACAGTGGTTTCTTTGTTTAATGGTGTAATCAATTGCTACAAATGTCTTTCTATTAACTCCCGCATGCGCTAATGTGTTGACATTCATGCACTATGTATACAATCTGGTAGCCGTATTTCTTATAGAGTCAGTCACTGCATAATAATGGCTTATTCAGAATGTTAAAAAGGAGGTGCTTTCTTTATTATGATAAACTTTAGTTGGTAAATTTTAGGCGAAACACGACTTTGATTGGTTGTAAATAAAAAATCATTGATTCGTGATTTGTATAATCAATTGCTACAAATGTTTTTATATTAACTCCCGCATGCGCTAATGTGTTGACATTCATGCACTATGTATACAATCTGGTAGCCGTATTTCTTATAGAGTCAGTCACTGCACAATAATGACCTATTAAGAATGTTAAAAAGGAGGTGCTTTCTTTATTATGATAAACTTTAGTTGGTAAATTTTAGGCAAAACACGACTGTGATTGGTTCTAAATAAAAAATCATTGATTCGTGATTTGTCATTGACTCCCATTTGGGGAATGACTTAAATAGTGCATATAAAGCATTCTGGATACATTTAAACGCTGTAAAGTAAGAAAACAATTAATGCATCTCCTCTGACTACTATTAAAACACTACATTGTAACTATATGTTATGTTTAACTTTTTTTTTATGATTGAATTTCCAAACATTTTCAAACCCTGTTCGCCACAAAGCCTTGCTAGGGTTAGTAGCTTACTATAAACATCGTATACTATACATTGTAAAAGAGAAATATTATCTTATGGTTTTGAATGAGTGTTATGAATTACAAAAAATCGTCTCTAAGTGTCTTAGAAAAAATACTACTAATTGTTGTGAATGTGTGTTATGAATTTCATAAAATGTTTATAAAAAATTTGGTTCTTAAAAATCACTTCACACATTGAGGCAGAAGCCTAACCATATACAGTACTCCGGATACATTTAAACGCTATCAAGGGAATAAAACAATTATTGGATCTCCTTTGACAACATTAGAGCGAAACTCGTCTATGTTGAGTTGCATATGAAGTTTAGGTATATAGGCTATTCCGAAAACATTTAGTCACTCTGAAAGTAATAAAACGATTATTGTAACCACTCCTACTACCAGTAAATTTAAACCGGACTATATAGTGCTGTAATTTAATTTTAAAAACATCGGAGATTCCGGACATATTTTATCACAGTGAAGGTTATACAATAATTACTGGATATTCTCTAACTAACACTATAGTCTAACTGGACCCAAATTAATTGTACCCATATAGGGAATTCCGGACGCTTTTAAACTCTTTGATTGTATTGAAACAATTATATTGGATTCATCTGACTACCAGTAGAGCTAAACTGTGCTACGTTGTACTGTATATTTATTTTACAATATACATAATTCTGGACGCATTTATCACAGTGAATATACGAGTATTAAAACAATTGTTCGATCCCTCTGACAAACAGTATAGTCGAACTTGACAACGTTGCGCTATATATCTAGTTTAACCATATAATGCATTCCTGACATACTTAAACACGGTGAAGTTAATAATAATAATAATAATAATAATAATAATAATAATAATAATAATAATAATAATAATAATAATGTAATAATAATAATTATTGATACCCATTGATTACCAGTAAAAAATGGACTACATTTTGCTGTATAATAAGTTTTCCCACATAGGGCATACCGTACACATTTAAACACTGTGAAGCTACCAAAACAATTACTGGATCCCTATGACTAGCATAGACCCACACTGGACTATGTTGTGCTGTATATTAAGCTTATCCATATAATGCATTCCGGACAGTTTTAAACATAGTGACATTAAAAATGCAATCATTGGATATACTCTTAACCAAATAGAAAGTTGGGCTACATTTTATTTGCATTAAATCTACATCAGTTAGGAAAAACCAGGTAAGTCTTCAAAGTGATTTTTACAGTAGAGCAAAGCTAGTTCAATTACTTACATTAAGGAGTGCATAAATAAAAAATGCAATGCTTAATAACACCGACGTACCCGTTTTTACCGAACGTGCATCGGACCAAAAGCGATCGGGAGATGTTAATAACTCATTTTCGACCAAAAGTTGACTTACCCGGTTTTTCCTAAGTGATGCAGAAATATCCCCTTATAAGGCATTTAAAACAAATTTAAATTCTGTGAAGGCAATAAGACAATTATTGGATTCACTCTGGCACCCAGTAGAGGCCAGGTGGACTAAGTTGTGCTGTGTATGATGTTTATATATAGAGGCCATGTAGGGCGTATTTAAGCACATTAAAGACATTATAACAATTATTGGATGACATTTGACTGCCAGTAGAGCTAAACTGGGATACATTAGGAGTGTATTACGTTTAACCATATAGGTAATTCGAAAACATTTAAACACTGTAGGTAATACTACAATTATTGGATCCCCTTTTCTATAAGTAGGACCAAACTGGACTACATTGTTCTTTATGTTTAGTTCACATATAGACCTATAGGTCCTTCCGGACACATTTTAATACAGTGGAGTTAATTAAAAAGTATTAAGTCTCTCTGAATACAGTAGTACCAAAATGGAATTCTTTCTGCTTTATATTATGTTTACCCATGTAAAGCATTTCGGACACATTTAAACACTGAAGAAGAAATAAAACATTTATTTCATCTCTCCTTACTACCAGTAAAGCCAAACTGCACTACGTTGTACTGAATATTAATCAAAAGCTATAGCGCATTGCGGAGATTATTAAATACTGTAGAAAGTAATAACACAATTATTGAATTATTCTTTGAATACTGGTGTGAGGTGCGTACATATGAATATTAATTATATAGATCATTCCGGACTCATATTTATGACTGTTAAAGTAATGAACAAACCATTGGATCTCCACGGACCATCAGTACATCTAAACCGGACTACTTAGTGCTCTTTATTAATTTTTAAATCATAAGAGATTCCGGGCACATATAAACATTGTGAAGGTAATGCAATAATTACTGGATATCCTCTAACAACCAATAGAACCAAACTGGATTGCGTTGTGGTGTTTACTAATTTTGCACATATAGGGAATTCTGGACATAATTAAACTCTCTGAAAGTACTAAAACAATTATATTGGATCCTCTCTGACTACCAGTAGAGCCAAGCTGGATCTCGTTGTGCTGTGTATCAATTTTACCAAACAGGATGTTCTAGACGCATGTTATCACTGTGAAAGTAATAAGACAATTATTATTGGATCCATCTGACTACCACTAGAGTCAAACTGGACAAAGTTATGCTGTATATTAATCTTACCCATATAATGCCTTCCGAACACCGAATAGTTAATAAAATAATTATTATACACATATATTATGGACACATTTAAACACTATAAAGGTAATAAAACAATTATTGGAATCCTCTGACATCCAGTACAGGCCAGCTGGGCAGAGGTGTGCTGTATATTAAGTTTATCTATAGGGCCTATAGGGCATTATGCACGGTAAATACACTGTAACAAATATTGGATATTCTCTGACTACCAGCACAACTATACTCGGCTACGTTGTGCTGTGTATTACTATATTAAGTTCACCCATATAAGGACTTCCGGACACATTTAAAAACTGTGTAGGTAATGAAAAATTATGGGATACTATTTGAGTTTGAGTAGAGACCAATTGGACTACATTGTTCTGTATATTACGTTCACGCATATAAGGCATTCCGAACGCATTTAAACACATTTAAGTTAATTAAGAAATTAGTATGGGACGTCAAGAGTCTCTGTAATGCATAATAGCAAGCATTTCCAGAACTGAGCCTATGTTTAATTTCTTTGTGCATCCCATTCCTAAATAGGCTCAATTCTGGAAATGCGTGCTATTATGCATTGCAGAGACTCTTGATGTCCCAACTCCTTTCAAAAAAAACGTTAAACTGAAAATATGTAACACTATTATTCTACCAGTTATATTATATGGGTGCGAAACATGGACTCTTACTTTAAGGGAGGAAAGGAGATTACAAGTATTTGAGAATAAAGTACTTAGGAAAATATTTGGACCAAAGAGAGATTAAGAGACAGGTGAATGGAGAAGACTAACAACAATGAACTACATGGTCTTTATAGGAAGCCAGATATAATAAGAACAGTTAAGTCACGTAGACTGCGATGGGCAGGACATGTTGCACGTATGGGGAATGAAAGTCTTGCAAGGAAGCTCCTTGTAGGGAAGCTAGAGGGAAAACGCCCAGTTGGTAGACCAAGAATGAGGTGGGAGAATAACATTAACTATGATTTGAGGGAAGTAGATTATACAGGGAATGATTGGAAAGCATTAGCTCAGGATACGGATGTATGGAGATTTTATGTCCGCGCGGCCATAAACCTACGGTTTCGATAGTGCATGTGAGTAAGTATGTAAGTAAGTATCTCATTCATATTTGTGATTATTGTTCCTAGGTATTTGAATTCAGCCACTTCCTCAAAATTTCCCTCATTTGTCACTAGCTATCCATTTCCATTATATAATGTATTTCTATGTGTGACCATATATTTAATTTTATTGGTATTTACTTCCAGTCCCAATTTCTTAGTGTTACTCAATAGTGTGTGCGTGTTTACCTTTAGTATCTCTTCGCTATCGCCCAATAGTACTACATCATCAAGAAGATAGACTATCTCCTCTACTATTTAATTTTGGACTAAAGCATGCCATCAACCTTTAGAGGATGAAGAAGGCCTACAACTTAATGGTTTCAATAAGCTGTTAGTTTATGCTGATGATGTATTACTATTGGTTGATAGCGAAGAGATACTAAAGGCCAACAGGCACACGCTATTGAGAAACACTAAGAAATTGGGACTGGAAGTAAATATCAATACATTTAAATATATGATTACACTTAGAAATACATTATGTAATGGAAATGGACAGCTAATGACAAATGAGGGAAATTTTGAGGAAGTGGCTGAATTCAAATATCTAGGAACAACAATCATAAACAGGAATGAGATGTACAAGGATATTAAACATAGGCTCAATTCTGCAAATGCGTGCTATTATACATTACCCGAGACTCTTGAAGTCCCAACTACTTTCAAAAAACGTTAAACTGAAAATATAAAAAACTATTATTCTACCAGTTATATTATACGGATGCGAAACATGGACTCTTACTTTAAGGGAGGAAAAGAGGTTATGAATATTTGAGAAAAAATTTAGACCAAAGAGAGTTGAACAGACAGGTGAATGGAGAAGACTACATAATAGTGAACTGCATGGTCTTTATAGGAAGCCAGATATAAAACGAACAGTTAAATCTCTTAGACTGTGATGGGTAGGACATGTGGAACGAATGGGGAATGAAACACGTGCGTGGAAGTTTCTTGTAGAAAAACCAGAGGGAAAACGCCCAGTTGGTAGACCAAGAATGAAGTGGGAGAGTACTATTAACTGCGATTTAAGGGAAGTAGATTAAACAGGAATGATTGGAAAATATTATCTCAGAATAGGTATGTATGGAGAGCTTATGTCTGCGTGGCCATGAACCTATGAGTACGATAGTGCCAGTGAGTTAGAGCCTAAATGGACTAATTTGTGCTATATATTAAGTTTACCCACATAAAGCATTCCATACACATTTGAACATTGTGAAGGCAAAAAACAATAATTGGACCACTTAACAATGCCAGTAGAACCAAACTAAGTTTTGATCTATACTTATTTTAGCCATATATGGCATTCCTATCACATTTAAACACTTTGAATGCAATTAAAAAAAGTGGGTCCCCTCTGAGTACCCGTTTAGCCAAACTGGACAACGTTGTGCTGTATGTATAAGTTTACCCATATATGTCATTCCGGAGACATTTAATCACACTGAAGATAATAAATTAGTTTTTGGATTCCCTCATACCATCAGTATGACCAAACTGGACTGCATTGTGCTGTATATTATGTTTATCCATGTTAGGCCTTTCGGACATCTTTAAACTCTTTCAAGGTAATAAAATAATTATTGGATCCCCTCTGACAACCAGTGGATCCAAAATGGACTACACTGTGCTGTATATTAAATTTACCCTCCGGACACATTTAATCATAATGAAGGCAATAACACAATTGCTGGATCCCCTTTTACATCCAGTAGGTCCTTGCAGGACTGATTATGCTTGTTTTGTAACATTATCCACACGGAGCATTACGGACACTCTTAAACACAGCGGAGGGAATGAATCAAGGTTGGGAGCTAGTTGTCCGGATTTGTTTAAGGCCGTTCTATGTAGCCCTACTTCAGTAGCGTTGCACAAAAGCGAAATAGGTTAAGGATGTGTTTTTGTATTGTTTTTAAACGATTAGAAACTCTGTTAGACCTTCACTGGTAGTCGGTGTTACGCATCACAAGGAGATATTCTGATTGAGTCTTGTCAGCTCCCTTCCTTTGCATAAAAATTGCTAGCTTTTGTTTGAATGTATTGAAAGGGCCAGGGAATCATAGGACGGGGAAAAATTGCAAGAAAGGCTTGCAATACAAGAGGGTCTATATGTCCTCCCACCAGAGGATTGGTGGAGTGTGTCACATGACGAAGGGCTGGAAGGTCGCAAGTAGTACTTCATTGCAATGAAGGCTTCCCCTTTTGTTTTGAATGTGGGCGTGCATTTATCATGGCTGCCCGCTTGTAGGCTTCTCATTGGTTACTTCGCTCTCTCATCTGGTTTCTCTTACCTTTAATGGAATGAGGGTAGAAGAAGTTCCCCCTCGATTTGCTGCTGTTTTTGCACAACAATGATGTACCCGTTACGTATTGATTTCTAATTTTTTTTTGTAGTTTGGTGTTTGTTGCATCTAGGATCCATCGTCTTCCGGAGGATCTCACTGAACCTCCTTCTATCCCCTCATATATGAACCGTGATGGCAAAAAGGATGTTGAGTGCATTCCATATACCGCTATTGTGTAATTTCCAACTCCCACCCTTCTACTGATCAAACAAAAGTGCTCTTCCTATGATCATCACGTTTCAGCTTAACATCTATAAGATTTCATCTTCCTCTCAGTAAAAAGTTGTTAATTTTCACAACCTACAATTTCCACAAATATCTTCACTTCTGCTTCCATATGAGTAAATCAAAACTGAACATATGTCGATATCACAGCTCTCATATCGATTCTTACTGATAGCTAATTCCATAAAAACTTGAAATTTCGCACAATCACTAAATTCACAAAGATGTAAACAAATATCAGATAAGTAAATAAATTATACTTCGGAAAGAATAAATCAAATATGTATATTCAATATCGAGTGAAAAATTATAATTCCTGAAGTTATTGAGCATATCCGATATCGTAAATGCCCTTGAACCATCAGATTTACCAACGTTCCCGGTAATATATGAAATTAATATATTACAAAATATACAAACACTGTACATATGTATAAATTTATTAGAATCAGAATTCACTTATCTGTCTGTGAGTGTGTTTTAACTTCAAATGTTTATTTAAGAGATACTGCTGCTCAATCCTACACCTTGCATAAAGATCACTCTATACATAGTTAAATTTGTGTGGTAACTAACTAATTCACTGGCTCTATTGAACCAATAGGTTCATGGCCCCGCGCACATAAGCTCACCATAGCTTCCCTATCCTTTGCTGTTTTCCAATTATCCCTGCATAATCTACATCCCTCAAATCATGGATAATGTTATTCTCCCACCTCATTTTTGGTCTACCAACTTGGCGTTTTGTGTGGTAGGCATGTAATTTACTTAAGTACTATATATATTCATTGACTTATTACTAATTCCATATCCCTAGAGTATTAATGGGATGATATAAACCCTGCCAGAAAGTACACTACGGTGTTTCTACATAAACACACAGTGATTGAAAAGAACAACTCCATTTTTAGTGTGGGCCTAGATACTGGTAAAAAGAGCATAATTGTTGGAAATGCATCTTTTAAAATCTTGTTCTTCATTATTGCAATGTAAGATTCACCGTTATGTTTTTATTGAAATTATCGAAAAATAATAGTAGCTAGCGCAAGTAGGTAGTTTGAAAGCACACAAAATTGGCATTGAGCTAATTATTCATCCGGGAAAGCCCTCCATATAATTATACTGTTAAAAATATATGTATGTAATAGAGTTATCCAAAACTTTAATTCTTCTCGAGGCAAGACGTATCTCCGTAAGATCAGGAATCTTGGGATTAGTAAAAGAAAAGCAGGCTACTTACGAAGGGAGAGGTTAAACTAAGTAAAATAAAACAGAAAAAACAAGCAAACCTAACAAAATCTTGATTTTCAGAGAGTCCTAATGGCAAACCGAAACAATATGTATATATATATTCTTCTTCTTCCTTCCAAGTATTAGACCAAGGCCTGTTACGATCCTATAGAAATGTTTCCCTCCAGCGTTTCATAGGACGGCCCAGTGATCTTCGTCCTCTTGGTATATAATTATAAACAGCTTTGGGGATCCGATTCGAACTCATTATTTCAAGATGGTGTTTCCAATTTAGTTGGTACTGTTTAATATATTCCAAAATTGGCGTAGTCTTCAATTCTTTTAAGATATCGGTGTTCCTTTTCCGATCCCATCTGGTGTAACCCGCTGTTCTGCGCATGAATCTCATTTCACAAGCCGATATTCTGCTTTCATGTTGTCTTTTTAGTGCCCATGCTTCACTACCATAGGTCAACGTCAACACTGGTCTAGCCAAGTGAGGACATTATATATATATATATATATATATATATATATATATATATATATATTAAATTTCCATGTCCTGCTTTTACTTAGCTTGCACACTAAAGGAGACATTTTTCAAATCCTGTTTACGATGCATTGACATTAGATTAGTACAACTCTTGAGCACATTATGTAAATGTGTGTAGATGTTAACTTCTCACAGCAATTAAAATATTACTGGTAATTTTTACAGTTGCTGTACGTAGTATTGGACTGGTCGAGGTGTTTTACGCCATCAAATTTGACACCACTTGCATTTTTTCTCGGGGACCTATATATATATATATATATATATATATATAAGTTGTGATTTTATTTAAATAGTAAACTAAAATTTCTATTTAAGTAAGCTTAAATAAGTATGTTCGCCTTAAAGAAAAAACAGGCCTATAATCTGTTAAATATCTCCTTATATAGCCTACATAAAAATTAAAATGATTTTTGTAATAAATTCAGAAAATATTTGTGTGTTAGACTTCAGGTACAATGTTTTAACAAGAAAATTATTCTATCTTGCATCACATGATATAAGAGTGATTTTTTTTCTTTTGTCGATATTGATTTAAAAATCAAATATTCCAGGTGTAATAGAACACTATTCAAAGAGCTTCGAGTTTTATTGTCAGGTGAAATAAGAAAAGAATTCCTGAATTATATCTCAAGTCCAAACAAAATGTACTGCTACTCTTTTTTAACACAATGTTTCATGCTGCGAATATTTAATTTTCAAGTCTCCAGCTGAGCTTGTGGGTTCATTGTCATGTTGTATAACTTGTAAAAAAATACAGCTTCTAATGTTTTCTGGTATCAAACTCGACATTTTCCATCACTAAGAAAGTCAATCAGGCTCCCACGTATTGTTATAAATCTTGAAAAAAATAGTTTAATATACAATCTGTTCATTGAAAGTGGATGATCTATAGGGCTGAGATATTGTAGCAGTTATAATATTAAAACTGAAGATATATATGCGTCAATGTTTGTAACAGATTACACAACTGACCAGAGAGGTTTAACTCAACTTTTTGTAGTATAGTGTACGGAAATCAATACTGCATTCTCCTGGCAGTTTCTATTAATAATATAATATGCGACAGTTCTCCGTAGTCACATATCCAAAAATAAAAACAACATAGCACACTCACGTTAAATTCAAACATGTCACCAAAAGGATAGGTCATTCGTCACGAGGCCCGTCGCTCCTGGTGGACTAGTGGTTACTAGGGACCTAGGGGGTTCCCAGGTTGGCGCGATGAAATCTGGCCGGGATCGATGGATTCTTAAGGGTGAGAAAGTCCTGAGCATCGCTTCCTTCAGGAAGGAAGTTATGTAGTGAGTCCCGCATCGTAGATGTACAATACGAAAAAAAACCAATCCTAAAATAAGAGTCCTCTGAGGAAAATTTCTAGACCACTATACGTCCAAATTTGAATTGCAACGCTAATGACTTGAGATGATAAATAGCGTCGTTAATTAAATAAATAATAGTTTTAAAAAACTAAAAGAACACGCTTTATTAGAAAACTAAAAAATGAAAAATAATTTTAATTTCCAACACGCTTGGGATAAAATAAAGTGGTCAACAAAAAATCATCTCCAACACATATAGAATAAAATTATAGTTATCAACAAGAAGAAAATAATTTTACCATCAAAAGCGTGGGGTGCTCTATATCAATTAATATATTTGATAATAAACAGATATTGGTAAAAGTAAGCTCTCTAAGAAGAAAATGTAAAAATCATAAAAATCTCCCCACGCTTTTGATGGTAAAATTATTTTCTTTTTGTTGATAACTATAATTTTATTCTATATGTGTTGGAAATTATTTTTTTGTTGACCACTTTATTTTAACCCAAGCGTGTTGGAAATTAAAATTATTTTTCATTTTTTAGTTTTCAAATAAAGCGTCTTTTTTTAGTTTTTTTAAAACTATTATTTATTTTTTATTTTTTAGTTCTAATATTTTATAGAATAAGATAAAAATGTAAATATCTTTAAATTCGATACTATTGTAGTATGAGCTAAAAGTAATACTCTTCTATAAAAAAAAACACTCCCAGCCGGATTTGAACCAGCGACATATGGATTACTGAAATTAAATACCACTAAGAGTTCACTGCTCTACCAACCGAGCTCTTACAACTATTGACTAAAAACTCGACAGGTCCGTAACCTATTATACCAATTTTCATTTTTGTTTGATTTTCGGATGATTCTGGCCAGGATTTTAGGAACAAAATAAGAAATTATTGTATTGTCACGGGTCCTCTGCACGTATACAAAGTTTCAAGTCGATCCAATGTTTCTAAGTGGGTGAAAATCGCGTTGAAAGATTCCGTTACATTGATACAAAAAAACTTTTTTTGATTTTCTGATGATTATGGCCAGGATTTTAGAAAATAAATATGGAATTATTAATTGTCACGGATCCTCTACGAGTATTCAAAGTTTCAAGTCGATCCAATGTTTCTAAGTGGGTGAAAATCGCTTTGAAATATTCCGTTACATTGATACAAAAACATTTTTTTCTGATGATTATGGCCAGGATTTTAGAAAATAAATATGAAATTATTGTATTGTCACGGGTCCTCTACACGTATACAAAGTTTCAAGTCGATCCAATGTTTCTAAGTGGGTGAAAATCGCGTTGAAACATTCCGTTACATTTATACAAAAACACTTTTTTTGATTTTCTGATGATTATGGCCAGGATTTTAGAAAATAAATATGAAATCATTGTATTGTCACGGGTCCTCTACAAATATACAAAGTTTCAAGTCGATCCGATGATTTTAAGTGGGTGAAAATCGCGTTGAAAGATTCCGTTACATAGATAGGTAGATAGATAGAGATAGATAGATAGATAGATAGATAGATAGATAGATAGATAGATAGATAGATAGATAGTAGATAGATAGATAGATAGATAGATAGATAGATAGATAGATAGATAGATAGATAGATAGATAGATAGATAGATAGATAGATAGATAGATAGATAGATAGATAGATAGATAGATAGATAGATACAGGTCAAGCTAATATAAAGCGTGTAAAATACTCGTCACGAAGTCTACGTTATATTATAGTTAATGTGCGATTTGTGTATTTAGAATTATTGGTAAGCCTATACTGTAAAATCGACAGTCCGATCATTAATATAGGCCTATTTATAGGTCTCTTCTGTAGAATTTTACATTCTAGTAGCAATAATGATTAATAAAGTAATGCATTATGCTCCAGTTGTAGATAAACACGGATTTTACTTCACTAGTAACTTGTTTATGGTGGTCAATAACCTCAATTTTACGACTGAAGAGCTGTGTCTGCATAGGTCAAAAATGGAAGTTCTTTGTGTTGGATCATATAGAAGAATGAAAATTGTTTACAGACAATACATAGACCTATCAAAAGAGGTATAAACGAGTTGTGCTCTTTTATATATTTTCAAGTGAACTGATTGTAATTACAGTAGTGTAAGTCATTTGTTTTTCAGTTATTCAAATAACGTAATAATGCTGCAATAAATTCGGAAAAAATTGTACAGTGATATTACCATTTTAGTGGGTCACCTTAATCCAAATTGAACACATATGCTTGAATTAAATTTGTGGACCTAGCATTATGTGAAATACGATGTTAGGTCAACATTAAGACTTCTTCTCCCTTCCAAGTATCAGGCCAAGGCCTGTTACGATCCTATAGAAAATTTTCCCTCCAGCGTTTCATAGGACGGCCCAGTGATCTTCGTCCTCTTGGTATATAATTATAAACAGCTTTGGGGATCCGATTTGAACTCATTCTTTCAAGATGGTGTTTCCAATTTAGTTGGCACTGTTTAATTAAACGTCAATATATAACTCTGTTATAGTACTTACATCGCAGTGTGGAACTGAAAGCCTACCAATGCTAGATAAATCTCGAATTAAACTAACAGCAATCGAAATGAAATAGGCCTACTTAAAAATAACAATGATGAGTTAGAATAACTTAACAGAAGAGGAAGGACAGGAAAAGACACTAAAAGACATCACTGAAGAGAGGCAACCTAAGTAGTTTGTGCTTATACCCCGTGTGTCAGAGTAAAGGAAACGCAAACAGATAAAATACGGTACATAAAAATTCAGAAAAGAATTGGAAGAGTAAGACCTAGAGCTATATCGGAAAATACAGTATACAGAATAGGACGTAAGCGGGGCAAAACCAATGAATGTAGAAATGAGAAAAATTTGCCGAGATGAAAGCTAATGGATGTACTAGGTGGACTCAAGTTAAACCTACGCCTATCAGCATTAAGGGCCAGAAGAAGAAGGAGAAGGAGAAGAAGAAGAAGAAGAAGAAGAAAGAGATCTAAAATGTTTACGAAATGCTTTGCACTACAGCACTGTAACTTTATATCGTCTAAATAAATAAATAAATGGATAAATAAATAATATATATAGGTCTATGCTTAATTATGCTGTAATTCGTAGCTTCACAGGTAACAAACAATATTAACCGTTTCTCTTCAAACTAAATATTAGCTTATTTTCTTGCATGCAATTTAACAATAATAAGAAATATGTAAATAATTTTGTACAAAAGAGGAGCAACTGTGCGACAGCGCCAAACAGAAACATAAATTATTTACAGTTGACAACTGACATTCACGACTTTTCAGGGTGGTGTGACTGACATGCAATAGACAAGAAGTTCGTAGGTTAGTTTAGATTAGAATAGAACAACATATGGACTCGGGTTATTATGCCTTTAACCGTAACACGGCAACCATGTATTGGTTCATTGTGTTACAGGACACGTCGTGGTTTGTATTAATGAATGGAAATTAAATCTATTCTACGGTAGTCTGATTTCGACACATCAGGCATTCACACACGCCTCATATGATCAATTTCTGGGCCTGAGTTCAGAGCCTCAAGAAGGGCTACAACCTTCCTTTTGGCTCTATTCTGAACTATGTTAGATATAGACTACTCAAAGTCGTGAGTGACTATGGGAATGTGCCTCCTGTGACACCAAAATGAGATATTTTATACGCCTGGGGTTTGTCAACCCAGACTCCTTTTCCTGTATGAGGTAAGGTGAAGGGTGATATGAAATGAAATAAATGAATGAATGAATGAAGATGAAACGAAATTATTGGAGAGGGAAGAGAAGTGGAGAGTGTTGACGCGTTGAAAGTCGGGAAACGGGAGAACCCCCGAGAAAAAACCGAAAAAATGGTCCAGCACTCATGTCCCCGGAAACGCCAGGATTTGAATCTGGAATCCCAGTCGGGACAGCTGCGCGCGCAAGCTAAGTGTCTACCGTGACGGCAGTTCGTTGTTTAGTTGGTAGGTTGGTTGGTAAGTGACAAGTGGAATGAAGAGTTTGGTATTTGGCATATTTTCGACCCGTTAGACGTTTTTGGCGGTACAGCATTACAGTGTGTTTGGCTAGTTAGGAGAACCTTTCTGTGAAATTATTAGAAAGGATTAGGGCGGGCGGGGGTCGTACATACTACCATTATCAATATTCGTGAATACTGCCGTTCTTCGGAGTCTGAGATGTAAACTGAAAATTATGTAGCAGTCCAAAAGGAGAAATATGCAAGTATTTTTTCTAAATTTTGAATTTTGAAATATTATAAAAATAAATTGCAAATTCAATAACTATAAAATATTACTGTATTCAATACGAATGATTTGTTTTATTCGTAGTATATGCGTGTGTTATATAACTTTAACGCATTCATTTTAATATAAAATTATGCAAAAATTAAAAAAAATAATTAAATAAATATATTAAATTATTATACAAATAAAACATAAATACTATAAATAGTTTTTGTCTTATGTGTTAGACCTATACAGTAAAGAGTTAACATATTTTGATACCCGTGTTACATGCTTTCACACTCTGGCTGGTCATGAACCGAAAGTTTGAAAATAAACGTGTGAAGGAAGAATATCTAAATTCGTCAATGTTACCAATGTTTAAGAATTCCATAGCCAGTAGGTAGTGTTTTATTTAATGGAAATTTTTTATCAAGTTATTAGCATCGCGATTTAAGTTTGGACGCGAAATAGTAGAAATATATTGCTTAAGAGCACTTTATTAAAAGTTGTTTTCTCTCTCTCTCTCTCTCTCTCTCTCTATCTATCTCTCTCTCTCTCTCTCTCTCTCTCCTCTCCTTCTCTCTCTCTCTCTCTCTCTCTCTCCTCTCTCTCTCTTCTCTCTCTCTCTCTCTCTCTCTCTCTCTCTTCTCTCTCTCCATGTTGCGAAAGGACAAGGTGGCTCTTGACCTACGAGCCGGCTACCGTCTTAACAATTACATGTGCAATTTTACAGTGTTTGTAAATGAACAATGTGCGATCCATTATTCAGTAAATTTTACATGTTAATAATAATAATAATAATAATAATAATAATAATAATACAGAAAAATACTTCTATTCAATAAATCTATATGACTACAGTAATGCAATAGCGTGAATACAAAGGATATTCATATAAAAAATGTTGTCATTACCTCCTGCAATATATATATATATATATATATATATATATATATTGTACCTTAATGTAACGTATTTTGTTACGAAATGTTCGAAGTAAAATAACAAATGAAAATCGATTCGATAATCTAAAATTACATTATTGATCAAATGTATCTGATTTATCATAGTATAATTACCGCTAAAGAAACGTTTTAGTATTAAATTCCTTTGTCAGTTTCATTGTGAGAATTTCGTTATTGGTTTTGGTGATATCGTCAGTCTTTTTGCTTTACCAAACTATCCAAAGGTTTATTTCTATCAAAGCGGTCAAATCTAGCATTTTATTCCCCCATACAATAGCCTCTAAGCTGTAACGGTAGCATATCTGGCTAGTAGGATATTCTCGGGGGTCCTGGATTCGATTCTCGTCTATGTTTTGAAATATGACTTTGTGCACAGGGTCTGGAACAGCGCCCATTTACAACTGAGTACCTACGTGATATGAGAAATAACGAAGTCAGGTAAAGAAAACTGAAATTATAGTTGAGGGATGGCTTCGCGCTAAACACTTGACGCAACTGCTTGAAGTGATGACAAGCTGTTCAATTAGCCTTGGTTCATCGGAGCTCTGCTGCCTCGGATGTATTTATTCCTCCATACAGAGTGATTCAGCAGTATTCTTATTAAAAATTTCAGAGAATTGTTGATAACATAAGTCTGCATTTTAAAATTTTTCTCAGATGATTTACTTAAATTAGGTGTTTTTAAATCAATTTTTATACTGTTTCCAGAAATGATCTCCATTATTACACGCTTTATATTAGCTTGACTTGTATCTATGTAGCGTAATCTTTCAACACGATTTTCACCCACTTAAATACATTGGATCGACTTGAAACTTTGCATAGGCCTACTTGTAAAGGACCAATGACAATAAAATAATTTCGTAAATAATTTATAATAGGTTGCGGACTTATCGATGTTTTAGTCCATCGATGTAAGAAATTAATATTATATCCTTTGGTAGCTCAGTTGGTAGAGTGGTGGCCTGTAGTGGTATATAATTTCAGTAATCCATAGGTCGTTGGTTCAAATCCGGCCCGGAGGACTTTTTTCACTTTTAGCTCATACTACAATAGTATCGAATTTAAAAACATTTACATTTTTATCTTATTCTGTAAAATATAAATGACAATTTTGTAAACTTAACACATTGTAATTTATCCAAAAAATATCAGGAGGATACGATTAACACTAAAACGCCAAATCGGTTCAAATTGTCCCAACTGAGAAATGGAAAGCATATTTTTGCATTAAAAATACAAACAGAACTACATTCTCTTAGGACTTTTCCTCAATTTAGTGGTTCTTTATTTTCACAAATAATAAATATTATTTTCCTGTAATTTTTAAATATATTAAACAATTTACTCTTAATGCCCAAACCGGGTCATTTCGACCCATATGTATATAAGAGTTTAAAATTGTGCTGTTGGTATTTTTGAATGTTAATTACTATTTATTTTTCTGTTTACACATTCAACAATGCCATTTCATGCAAAAGTTTGTCAACAACGAAAAAAATTGTTTTCAATTATTGACAACTGTGAACATGTTTTTTCTTTGTATTCATTTAATCAGTAGCAGTTTCTCTTAGCTGCATGTTATTTCACGAAATGTCTCGTAGATACTTGCGTGAAGATGAACTCTTGCCTGAACTACAAAGGATTATGGAAAATGAATCCGATGGAGGAGATATATTTTCAGATGATTCGAATGAGTATTTTGTACCTCCACCGAATGAATCGTCTGATGAATCTACAGAGGAAACCGAAATGGACGCAAATGAACATGGTGTATTAGGTAAATTATATTTTATAATTTCCATATATATTTTCTGATAAATTTGTGACAACATAATAACATGACATATTATGTGCCAAAAAATAATAATAATAGCATTTCATTATTCTATTCATATTGTCTTAGTTACTGTTATTTTAGTTGGTAGTTGTAGGGTCATGTGAAACTTGTGTAAATACATGTATTGAAACGACACTATTATGAAAATATTACGCATCCACAGGAAATACATCTACGAGAAATGCAGACGAGTCTCGTAACTTGAGGGTTTCTACTAGTAGTCCAGAACGTGAAGTTCGTCGCATAGCACCTGATGATACTGTATGGATGGGGATACAACTGAACCAACACCAAGTTGGCCGTCTTTCTTAAAAATGTTCTGAAGGAAACGCCAGGACCAACTGCACATGCGAAGAGGAATGTGAGTGACGACTGCGTGGCTAGCGCTCAGCATTTATTTACAACCAAGTCTATTCTACATCACATTAAGAAGTGCACTATCACTGAGGCACAAAGAGTAACTGAAAACGGGAACTGGTCATAACAATTGATGAATTGGAAGCCTTCCTGGCCATAGTGTATGCTAGAGGTGTCAGTCGTTGTAAGAATGCCGATACTCATAATTTATGGTCAGATTCTTGAGGATTACCATTTTGTAAAACCACCATGAGCCGAAACAGATTGTGCGAAATCACGAGATTTCTAAGATTTTATATAAAGTCTACTCGCTCTGTACGGTTACAAACTGACAAATATACCTTGATTTCTGAAGTGTGGAATGAATTTATAGAGAATTACAAACTTTGTTATAAACCTAGACCCAATATCACAATCGACGATCTATTATTTCCCAGTAAAGCCAGATGCCCATTTACACAGTTCATGGCATCAAAGCCAGATAAATATGGACAAAAATTTGGGATAGCCGTGATTGTTGATTCAAAATGTATTATAAATGCTTTGCCTTATCTTGGTAAAGATGACACTCGACCTACCAACGAGCGTGTTTCTGATCATGTTGTGATGAAACTTATCGAGCCATATTTAACAAAAGGCAGAAACGTCAGAACAGGTAATTATTTCACATCCATGCAACTGGCTAAAAGTCTGAAAACAAAGTCAGCAAGCATCGTTGGCACAGTAAATAGAATCAGGAGAGAGGTCCCATCCACCATAAAATCGCTAAAAGCTCCTCTGTATACTACCACCTTACTGAAGCATGATGAAACGACTCTGACTGTGTATCAAGGGAAGAAAGCTAAACTGTATTAATAATGAGCTCTCTTCAGCCAACAGTAAATATTGGCACCAATGTAAAAGAAAACGCCTGAAACCGTAAGTTTCTACAATGCAACCAAGTATGGTGTGGATATTGTAGATAAAAAGGCCAGACAATATAGAGTAAATGCCTCAAGCAGACGATGGCCTGTGCATACATTTTACAATATTCTGAACTTGGCAGTAATAAATGCATTTGTAATATATAGATCAGTCACTGGCAAAAAAATTACAAGAAAGAAATATATTCAGCAACTTGCAGAAGAACTTCGCCTTGAACACTTGAAACGTCAGTCACATACGGCTCTGGACTATGATCAACCAAAAGGACGAAGGTGTCAAGTGAAACAGCTATAGCCTATAAAGACAACAAAAGTAATTCAAAATGTTCTATTTGCAGCAAAATGGTGTGTGGTAAATGTACCAACAAAAAATGAATACACATGCGCCAATTGTGTTTGAGATTCTTGTGAAATGCATCAGTGTTGTAAGAACACTATTTTTTCAGCTTTAAAAAAAAATATTTTCATTATTTTTTCATGTGAAATTTGTATTTTAAATGAAAACGTTTGTTAAAGTAGATAAAATAAAATAATTAATTCTAAACATTTGCTTTCCAAAGATGTTGAATCAAATTTAATTTAAATAGATTGTATCATTATCCACCTTACCCATATGAATTATCAGCAGTTGTAACTCAGATATGTATATTTACAATAATGTATACACAGTTTGCTTATATTTTAATATTTTCATGGCATCGGTGAAATTGACCCACTCTGGGCGTTGTATGTGAACTGAAACTCCGGGCGTCCTAGTGTTAACTGTAACTATTCATCTATATAAAAACATTCAAAAAATATTATAATAATGTTAGATAATAATTTTAAAAAATATATAATTATATTCGTGCCTAGACACTAAAAATATCGTAAGCAATTAAACTTTCAGGGGATTCCGGTTTATGACAATCAATTAAACTAAAAATGAAAAAAAATAATAGTTAAAAATCTAGCAACAACACGCTTTATTAGAAAACCAAAGTAAACAATTAATAGTTCAAAAAACTAAAATTACACGCGTTATTAGAAAAACGAACTAAAAAATGAAAAATAATTTTAATTTCCAACACGCTTGGGATAAAATTAAAGTGGTCAACAAAAGAATCATCTTCAACACATCTAGAATAAAACTAGAGTTATCTACAAAAAACTAATTTCACCATCAAAAAGCGTGGGGTGCTTTTCATGGTTTTTACGTTTTCTTCTTAGAGACTTTACTTGTACCAATATCTGTTTATTATCAAATATATTAATCGATATTGAGCACCCCACGCTTTTGATGGTAATTTTTTTGTAGATAACTCTACTTTTATTCTAGATGTGTTGGAGATGATTCTTTTGTTGATCACTTAATTTTATCCCAAGCGTGTTGGAAATTAAAATTATTTTTCATTTTTTAGTTCGGCTTTCTAATAAAGCGTGCTGTTTTAGTTTTTTAAAATATTATTTATTGTCCGTCACGTCAGGTTTTTACTCAAATAAGAAGTTATATTTTCACGATTTTAATTACTATAAACATACATTTATTCTAACTTCATTTCACACATGACATTATTGTGTTAAAACACATGTCAAAAATACTATGAAGAATTGTTCTAATAATTTCGTGACTACCTTGTAACAAAACAGAAAAGAAAATGGTGTTCCATACATTTTGAAACATTCTCTTCTTTGGCTTCCTTGAAGTTCCTCCATTTTTAGTCTCCCTCCTCAACATCCAATACTAGATGCATTCCATATTCCCTGGTACCTCCTCTCCATCTCTTTAATATCCTGGTGGAAACGTTCACCTTGCTTTTCACTATAATATCCCAGATTTTCGGGAAAGTAGTCGATAGTAAGTGAACTTTCACACTAATGTTACAATTCAACTTTCTGAAATATTCCAACATATTTTCCAAAACTGCCTTGTAATTGGGATCTTTGTTATTCCCTAGGAAGTTTTCAGTAACAGATCGGAAAGCGGCCCATGCTTCTTTTTCTCTCTCATTCATTTTTTTCAAAATCTTCATCTTTCATCAGTCTCTTTATTTGTGGACCAACAAAAATTCCAGCTTTCAATTGTTCTTGTGTGATGGGCGGAAATTTCTTACCAAGGTACTTGAAGCAATGCCCATCCTGTGATAGAGCCCTTACAAACTGCTTCATCAAGCCCAATTTGATGTGTATTGGTAGAAGGAGCACTTTTGAGGGTCTACAAGTGGTTCATGTGAGGTATTTTTAGTTCCAGGCACAACATTTCTCGTTCTGGCCAAACTTTCACACTCCAATGTTTTTTCTTTGCCCGACTGTCCCATTCACATAGAAAGCATGGCATTCTTGTGAAACTAGCTTGTTGCCCTAATAGTATTCCTATAATTTTGAAGTCACCGCAGATTAGCCACATGTGTTCCTCATACTGGATACCTGTTAATAACAACTTCATGTTCTCGAATGTCTCCTTCGTCTGAACTGAATGGGCAATAGGAATGGATCTATACACATTCCCATTATGCAGTAATAAACCTTTGAGACTGCTCTTGTATGAGTCTATAAAAAGTCTCCACTCAGCAGGATCATACTCAATGTCATTAAAGTGCATTATTTTCGTTTATGTTATTTCAGTAAACCAAGCAATCATTCTGTGAGAATAAAGGAACTAGTTATTTTTCTCTGTGTCTGTACCATGAGTAATGTGTCCCTGGTTCCAGAATATTCTTACTTTAAGCCGTGAGCCAAGTAGTTCTGCAGATTTCTTTGGAAAATTCAGATCACGAACTACATCATTAAGGTCACTTTGAGAGACCGTTTTGGAGTAAAGCTGTCCTCAGACTAAAGTACATCTTCAGTATCGTCGTCAGTGATTGCATCAAGTTCACTTTCAACATCATCTTCCACAAGGCTCTCTAAAACAGCTGCAATAAGTGGAACAGGCAGCTCTTCTCCATGGAACTGACATAATGGCTGAAGGGGTACTTGGATATACAATTTGGTCCTTATTTTTTAATTGCACCCCTGAACATTAAGCAAACAGAAGCAACTGTCATTAAGGTGGTCTTTAGGCTCCCTCCACACCATAGGAATCGCAAATGGCATGCACGTTTTCTTTCCTTTTGTCCAAAATCTTAACCTCTCAACGCAATAGCGGCAAACTTACTTTGGCGCCCACGCCTTATCCTTGTCACCAAGTTCCACTTTAAAATAAGCATAGTAAGCTGCTTTTCACGAAGTCTGTAATATCCGATCTTTGCCTAAGCACTGTATAATTTCCTCCTCAAATATAGCAGAAAACATTAGGATTATTCACACACTTGCGTGTAGACATTCTCATACTTGCAGCCACACTAGAGAGATAAAATCAGAACAACACTTCCAAGGTCACCCAATAACAACCTCAGCAGCAGTCGTGCCTGCATATTGGATGAAAGACCTGAATTGACAAATTTCTCTCCAACAATACTTATTACCTTCTGGTACATATTAAGCTCTCCCCAATAAATATTTGAAAACAGATTAGGTCCATTGTGAAAAACTCTACGTGATAGAATAAAAGTAAGAACAGTTCTGGAATCAGCATAAAAAAGTGAACTAATACCACCTATTAGTTTCCAGTCATCTGATATATTGCAACTAGTGTAATATTAGTTGATTAAGTTTTGATGAGGAACTAATGTTCGGAAATATATAGCTGTACAGGGTGATGACAAATTATATTTCCCGTTATATAGATCAATAAGCAAAGAGGTATCCCGTATCTCAAATGTTCAAGCGAGATTTTGTCGGATGTCATGTAAAAAATATAACTGTTTCTAAATTAATATCAGAGATTTCAGTCTTTGTAGTATTTAGTACATTGTGTGTGTGTAAATGAGAAACAGGTGACCCTGCTCTCCTTGCTTTAGGGTCTTATTATTTTGCCTTCTTCGGATTGTTTACAAGCGTATTGTTTGAGATGTTTTGTGAATTTTGGGTTGTGAAAAATAATTTTATGTTGTGTCGGACCGCAGAGAATAGTTTTTTTTAATTATCTTAATTATGACAGGGTGAAACAATTGTTGAAGATTTATTTTGAGTTCTATAGAAATGTAAGCACAGGGCGGCATAAAAAATACCGAGAAGAAATTTAATGTGTCATTTTTAAACGTACAGTAAATTATAAATAATATATCCAATGAAAGAGCAACTCAAACAGTTTTGTACACACGCATGCGCATGCATTGTTTCCTCTGTCTGCCGTTAGAAAGAGCTAGTAGCAAGGATGGCGACTAGTGAGCAGAAAGCTTTTTATGTTTTATATTTTGCAAAGATGAATCCGTAGTTAGAGTGCAACGAGCTCTCCGTATTAAGTTCAATTGCAGTCCACCATGTGATAATAACATCCGTAGATGGTACCATCAGTTTGAAAAGCAGTCTGTGCAAAGGGAAGAGTACGAAACGACCAAGAGTCACTGAAGAATGTGTTGAACGAGTGAGAGAGTCTTTCTCGCGTAGCCCCAAGAAATCAGTTCGGAAGGCTAGTCGTGAATTAGTAATTCCAACGATGTCTGTGTGGAAAAATTTAAGGAGACGCTTACGACTATGTCCCGCTTGCAATTGTTACAAGCTATAAAGCCTACAGACTACGGTTTACGTGCCAACTTTGCAAATGCATGACTATGAAGACTTTTTGAAGCTTGTCTTCAGTGATGAATCGACATTTCACCTAAGTGGCCATGTGAACACGTATACTGTTCGCATCTGGGGGTTAGCAAATCCCCACATGATGTTACAGTTACAACGTGACTCCCCTAAGTTCAATGTTTATTGTGCCACATCGTTGAAGCAACTGTTATTGGTGCTTCTTATCTTTATGCGTTAGAACAATGGTTCCTTGCTCAATTGGAAGAACGAACCAGAGAATGTTATTTGACAGCAAGATGACGCGCCGCCTCACTGTAATCAGAACGTTCTCGATTGGTTAAACGACGTTTTACCCGACTGCTGAATTGGCCGGACGTGGCTGAATGACAGAGCTTGTTTCGCATGGCATCCACGTTCACCAGATCATAAGCAATGTGTTTTTTAACTTTGGGGAATCTATATAGGATCATGTGTACGTGCGTCCCCTAGGAGCTGACCTACCCGACTTAAGACGGAGGATTGAAGCTGATGTTGCAAAAATTACTCCAGACACACTGATCAGGGTTTGGGAAGAACTCACTTATCGACTCGATGTGTGCCGTGTGACGAATGGTGCTCACATTGAACACTTGTAGCAAGAACTGTTTGAGTTGCTGTTTCATTTGGTTTATTATTTATAATAGCACGTTTAATGTACCAAACACAACAAAACCTTAAAACCCCGACATCCATTTAGAAACATCTGGTATAAGCTGGTGCAACAACTTTTGTTTAAATATTTAGTGGTACATTTTCCATCACTAAGTAGCTTACGTCCTGCTTAAAGTTAAGTGCCGGGGACGCATTAGGTACTACTTCGGATAGTAAACTGGAGAAGGGTCAACATGTCATCAAATTACTCCAGACGTTGCCCGTTGTAAAGGTGGGTTGCCTATTATGATATAAATTATTTTAGTATTGATTCTTGTCATCAGTATACCATCTAAAGAGTGATTTACCGCATAAGGGTTCCTCATCAAAACTTAATCATTTAAAATGTATTGTCCATTAATTGCTGTCGAGGACTTGGGTTATGGTAACTTGACTTCATCTATTGTCGTATCATAGCCAGTGACAACAACCGCTTTCGCGTGAATTTTAATTTCGAAACTTTCGCAGCACAGTTTGTCATTTACTTCTCTGCACATCTTATATTTGTACTCTTTTCATTCTTCTTTTGTTTCTATACACAATTTCCCTGTACTTAATATGTTTCCCATGTTTCTGTTTTGCCTTTATCATAACGATTTTTTGTACTTCTTGTTTTCTCCATTTTCTCTGTGTTTCAGTTCTATCATATGGAATATTGTTGCATTTCTCATTTATCAACTTTATTTTATGTTTAATTTTTACCAATTCCTCCACCTTCAGCCATCCTCTGGTTTTCTCTTCTTCTTTCCGATTTCTTTCCCTGTGTTCATTTCATCTTTGTTCCTGTGTGCTATTACTTCATTTTTCCCTATATTTTGATTCTATTTTTCGTTATCGCTTTATCTTATATTTATTTTTATTTCCTTTCTTCCTTTCCTTTATTTCCTTCCATCTTTCCTTCCTTCCTTTTTCTTCCTTTTTTATTTCTTCCTTTTCTTTATTTTTTCATTCCTCTCTTTCTTTCCTTCTTTTTCATTTATTTTCCCTCTTCCTCCTTTTATAATTTTCTCTTCACTCAACATTATTTTAATAATGGTATGTTGCTTAAAATGATTATTTATAATTTTCTTGGAGGAACAATGATCCCAGCTGTGTTAACATAGGCCTGTTCATTCTCATCTGATCTTAGAAATTTCCTTTCAATTTTCTTCCGCGTTGTCTCATTTCCTCTTTCTTTGAGTAATTTCTTACATAATCATATCGGCAGTTTCTTTCCTTTTGATTTTATACAATCTGTAATAAACACTCGTTTATTTTTAATAATGGATGGAACATTACAAAACAACTGAGTGAATAAATAAATGTAAGATACGCATTAGTCAAGTAACTTAAAAAAACTCTAAGCAATCGTTCTCTCTTCCTGCTTTGCTATTCAGTTCCATAATGACATTGTTACAAAATCATGTAGTTTAATATTTTTATACACAATTTACGAAATATACTGAACTGAATGTTGGGTCGTTCTTGTCATATAGGCCTACAAATGCCTATCCATGTTACGAATACAAAACCAATAAAAACAGAAATTCAGAAAATATGTCAGATTGTCCCATCTTGTAATGCCCCATTCCAATAATTTCTTCCCTTTTTTCACTTAGGTTATATTGGTTACAGACAGGAGGCCTATGAATATTGATCTGTAATTTTAATCAAACCATTAAAACGGTTTAAACAGCTTAATAATCCAATACGTACACGAATAATAATTCATGTTCCTTGAATTAAATAGAATCACTAGTATCTAATCGCGAATAATGTACTGCAATACTTAACGCAGCACATTTGTACGTCTTGTGTTCTTACTGTGTGGTATTTACGTGAATATAAATTGATAGACCGGTTCATGTGTTGCAGGATTAGAGAGGGGGTTAAGGCCTTGATTGGTCACTTAATATAATCCAGGGCTAACATTACAGCTTCATTAGTATCTTGTATCCCATGCACATTTCAATAAATTCTACACCCTGGAATATTTATTGTGCTCTTTCGTATAAAGCGGAATTAAAACACATGTGGACCTATTTGCATCCTATATAATCCTTGTACATTATTAATTCAATTTAAAATATAAGGGAGTACTGTTGTACAGTAAATACATGAAGATCGTTGCTGACTTTGTAACAACATAAGGGCATTAGGCCTACACAATATCGAATCCATTAAAGTCTGAATTAACTTTATTTGTGTTTGAAATTTTTAACTTTAAATTTCAAAGATCCCGTGTCAAGGTTAGTTGGTTCATCACCCACTATTTCCTCTATGAGGCCATTCGCCAACCAGCTGTTTTACTTAGAAATTTCCGGGAATAATGCTTCCCATATACTAACGATCTTTAATTAGCCATCATCTCTGAAACACGCGACAAAGTATATTTCTGTGTTTCTCTCCAAGGAATGTATGTCTTTTTATTTCTCGCTCAAATAATCCCACTTACTTTACCCGGTTCAAGTCCAGCGCCATCGATTCCGATGCAACACAATATCCAGGGACAGCATGATATTAAAATTAGTTAATTGTTTAATTGTTTATTTGCCATTTTTTTCCAATACAAGTATAGATAAAGATGTCAAAATAAGCACAGGTAAAATAAAAACCTACAATTTAAAACTATTATGAAAGTACTGAATATTACAAAATGTGTTTAAAAAACTGATCTGGGTGTCTCCTAGAAACATTTTATTTTAAAGTTAAAAAATGTAAATAGTATATGATATATAAAGAAAATTATTCACAACGATACTATAATTGATACAATCAAATTAGAAACTTGACATTTTTTTATCAAAATTGAAACAGTAATGTCAATTTGTTCCCAGCTCAACACACCTGTCAGTCTATGGGCGTCGGCTTTTTCAGGTCCATCAAAGAAGCCTGACAACATTATTTGATGGAATGGAAAGAGAAAAATCTTAGATTTTCAGCTGTGCCACAGGACATTTTTTCCAAAGTTGTTGAAGAAAGCATTGAACCACGTGGATAAAACCAATGTTCAAACAATTACCAACAGACAATCATTGCCCGATGATAAGGTACAGTCAGCTATGAAACGTATTTTAATAATCAGTTCTCCTTCTACGGGCATTTGTACTTGTGATAAAGAAGTCCTCAAAATCCGAAGCCTGTACAAGTTGTTGATCAACAGGTAGAGAGTTGCTTCACCGCATTTCCTTTTATTTTTATTATGTCATCTTTGGGGTTAGTTTGGAAATATGACTTTAAAAAATGTTCTTTCAAAGTAGCCATAATCTCAGTTTAACTTTGATAGACTGCTTCCTATTTTTATTTTGGGGTACAAATCAACACAATTAATTTCTTGTAATTAGGATACAAAGGTAACAAAAATTCGATACATATTTATATTTTTATGCTTTAAAATAATCAACGACTGAGATGTTACTATCAAAATTGTAAATTTACTGTTTCGAAGTAGCCTCATTTGACGGTAACAATTCACTGTGTTATTAGTGTGAGAACTGCTGGTGTATAAATGCTGGCTTTCTATTCACTGTCATCAACGTTACTCCAACGCCCTGCAATTCATCAACATCTGGCAATGAATTTTCGGAAAATGTGGTAGAAAATGGCAGAGGAAAATCTGTGGCACAGGTCGCCTTGCTGACTCCAAATTATGATACTCTCACATTCGTTTCTTGTGTTTATTGAAGTCTTTTATACTCACAACACAAAAGTAACAGTCGTCATAGTTCTCTTCATAACATCGGCACTCAAAAGTTCAATCTTTTCTTCGTTCCTTTTATACATATTTGTGGACCCACCACACGGGTTTTACAAACCTTATGGGAACACACGACTTTTGTTAGTTCCCAATATGGATACTAAAATATGCCAAATGCCTTTGTTTCACAAAGCCAGTGACTTTTTTTCTATTTTCTGGTGTAGTGTGTTCACCACACACATAACAGAACTCATCAGGGCGTGTCAGGCAACCTTGTCATCAATGACGCATGTAAGCCTATAATATTTCTTTGCAACAATATATAGAAAATATGAACTCAGTACTTAATTTGACACAATATAATGTTAGACGGTCCACCGCTGTGGTTTCGAGGTAGCGTGCTGCCTTGTCACGGAGAGGGCCCGGGTTCGATCCCCGGTCGGAGCAGTTTTTCTGGGTGAGGTTTTTATCGGGGTTTTTCTTCACCTATAAGACAAATGTCAGGAAACCTTTAAGGCCCAAACGGTCCCCGAAATCATATAGCCATCATCATCTTCTTTATCATTAATATCATCATCATCATCATCATCATCCTTCACCGGTGTGGAAAGCAACGGGAAGCTACCACACCTACAATTCCTTAGTAAAGCTACAATCATAGCATGAAAATGCTATGATTGCAGTGAAGGGCATGCCTTCGGGCAGAATTACTATAGATGGATGGATAATGTTATACCACAATAAGGAATCAAACAAAAATATCAAAAGATATATATATATATATATATATATATATATATATATTTCCATATATAAAGTCAGCGGAGACAGTTAATGTCAGAATACAAGATGTATTTGATGAAGACCGAATATCTTAAAAACTAGAGTTAATGTTGAAAAACTAATAGAAGATTCGGATTCAGCGTTACCAAAATATCCCAAATTCGGTACAACTTCCATGGCACTTCGATTTTCTTTTCTGATAATGTGATGAATGGGTGAATAGATTCATACTAAAAAATGTATATACATTTGACATCTGAATATAAGAAGTGAAATTAACCTTATTATTAATGTTAGGAAATGTATGTAATTATATAGGCACCTACTTTTGTCTTTGATTTTATATAGCTAAAATTATAAATATTCACGAATTACATTTACATATCATATATGTTAATTTATCTATACATATTTGATCATAATTTTTAATTTTTTTTGTAAAACTACATATTTTGTCTCATAATTGAAAATACTTGTCGTAAGTGGAATATAATTAAAAATACTTTGTATGACAATGTCACTTCCAGTGTGAATTGTGAAAAAAATTAAACTCAGATTCATTCTTGTACATTGAAATGAATTTTCAAAGCAGTACCAAAAATGTTTCAGGAAAGAAATCCATTCACTCGACACCATAAATATAAGTAAAGGAAGATTCTGAAGACTTGGGAATAGAGTTCCACATTTCAATATTTCTTTTAGAACCAAAACACAGTCGTGTATGAATGAAATAGTAGACATATGCAAAGGGCACGCCGTAACGGAATTGGTTAATGCAACAGGCTACAAGCCGGAAGGTCTATAATTCGATTATTGATGAATTCAGGATTCTTAAACTGCCCCAAACCTTCTGGTGGCATCCTCTCTCTGGAGTGTCGACTCGGTCTCAAACGGAAATGAGTAACAAACTACGTTCTTGGGGTAAATTCCGCCACCAAGGAGGACAGATAACATTTCGTGCCGATTGCATAGAAAGGTGTGTCTGTAGTTGGACCACTTTATCACTTTATAGTAGAAACATGGCAACGCCACGATGTTAAGCATTTTGCAGTACACCTTCTCCAGTCTTTCAATACTGAACTGATTTTAAACTTAATTTTTAATATAAAATTTACATAAAATTAAATTATTATATGTTTAATATTATGTATTTTAAGGAATTTTAACGTATCATTACATATTTTTCCAAATACTAGCGTATTATATAAGTATATACATATTTTCATGTTAATATTACATAAAAATCTTAGCCTTACTTATTGTAAATCGGTTGTACTTGTAAAATTTTCAGGATAAAGCTGAATGCTATACAGTATTTTTATTTTTTTTATTTGGTCACTTCACTATTTTTCTATATCAATTAGTTGTATTAATGACTAAATCAAATCTATACGGGTAAATTACTCATCAAAAGAGAAATATCTAGGCAAACTATTGGAATTCTGTTTAACATGTAAGAGAATGTGTCCCGTACCATAGCCGAGCGCTTTCAGGTATCATGCCCCAGTGCATATCTACGAAACTTGCATTGATTCCAGTTCCCATGGGAGAAGTTATTTTCTCATGGAATTTCGGCCAGTACGGGTCTGATGCCACCCAGAAGCGGTTGAGGAAACCAGTTATAATGAATGGGAAACCCGACATGCTGACCACATGTCACTCCAATACTGGTAGGGTTATCTCCATCTCTCTTATTGACACATGTAGACGAGAGGCCAGCAGTCGAATGGTAGGCCAAGGGCCTTTGCCATGGAGTTATAAAATATAGGCATAAGATACATTGTATGTCAGCCTATATTGATGATAAAGTGAGCAAACGTAATTCATAAGAAATGTTTTTCACAATGGGTTATGGATGGAACACTTTACTTTCGTTTGTAAAATACAAAGTTTAGAAACTTTGAAGTGATCGGTCTTGGTGGTCTAGTAGGTAGTCTAACATGCTGGCCTCGAGATGCATGGCTCACAGGTACGCCGGGCTTAGGTTGGTAATCTTCTTCTTCTTCTGCTTCATGCTTCAGGTTGGTAATTATTTTCAGAATTTGAAATTCCTGATATAGGCTTAGCTTCACATGGAAAGATAGTCATGCAGTAAGGCCTTGTATCATATGTTTATGGTACGTGAAAAAATTTTTAATTGAAATTCAAGGCATCTGAGCGTTTATGTATGCGTTTCTGTAGGTGTGGTTTCAACAAACAATTTTTGTATTGTTTGTATAGCTGCTTACAATTATTACGGTACCTATTTCAATTGACGATTAGTTGATTACATTTCACCCGCTTTATATAGCTTGACCTGTATCTATCTATCTATCTATCTATCTATCTATCTATCTATCTATCTATCTATCTATCTATCTATCTATCTATCTATCTATCTATCTATCTATCTATCTATCTATCTATCTATCTATCTATCTATCTATCTATCTATCTATCTATCTATCTATCTATCTATCTATCTATCTATCTATCTATCTATCTATTTATCTATCTATCTATCTATCTATCTATCTATCTATCTATCTATCTATCTATCTATCTATCTATCTATCTATCTATCTATCTATCTATCTATCTATCTATCTATCTCTATCTATCTATCTATCTATCTATCTCTATCTGTCTGTCTGTCTGTCTATCTATCTATCTATCTATCTATCTATCTATCTATCTATCTATCTATGTAACAGAATATTTCAACGCGATTTTCACCCAATCAAAAACATTGGATCGTCTTGAAACGTTATATACTCGTAAACGACCCGTGACAATACAATAATTTCATTTTTTTTCTAAAATCCTGGCCAGAATCATCACTAAATCAAATAAATAATAGTTTTAAAAAACTAAAACAACACGCTTTATTAGAAAACCGAACTAAAAAATAAAAAAAAATAATTTCCAACACGCATTGGATAAAATTAAAGAGGTCAACAAAAAAATCATCTCCAACACATATAGAATAAAACTAGAGTTATCAACAATAAATAATAGTTTACAAAAACTAAAACAACACGCTTTATTAGAAAACCAAAGTATAAAAATGAAAAATAACTTTAATTTCAAACACGCTTGGGATAAATAATTTTACCATCAAAAGCGTGGGGTGCTCTTTATCAATTAATAGTTTTGATAATAAACAGATATTGGTACAAGTAGCCTATAGTCTCTAAGAAGAAAATGTAAAAATCATAAAACGCACCCCACTGTTTTGATGGTAAAATTATTTACCCCAAACGTGTTGGAAATTAACATTATTTTTCATTTTTTTAGTTCGGTTTTCTAATAAGGCGTGTTGTTTTAGTTTTTTAAAACTATTCTTTATTTTTTAGTTTTTGTATTTTACAGAATAACATAAAATTGTAAATATCATTAAATTCGACACTATTGTAGTATGAGCTTAAAGTAATATTCTTCTAAAACAACCTCCCAACCGGATTTGAACCAGCGACTTATGAATTACTGAAATTACATACAACTAGAGTTCACTGCTCTACCAACTGAGTTCTTACAACGGTTGACTAAAAAG
>JASPKZ010008547.1:0-55000 GCA_030220185.1 Diploptera punctata
GTCTTCTCTCTCTCCCTCTCTCTCCGTCTGCATGTGTCTCTCTCTCTCTCGTCCTCTCTTCTCTCTCTCTTCTTTCTCTCTCTCTCGACACACACAACGCCGCGGCCGGTCGGTTCAAGCCAGTGTTTTACTTGAAGTTGTCAGGCAATAATGCATATTTTGTGCTTTACACCTATTAATTAAATAATGGTAGGCACGTTTGTTTTGTGGGAATTGTGCAACTGAGAAAATAAAAAAAAAAACAATTGTATCGTTGGCTTTAATCAGCATTAATACTTTATACTATTGTATAAAAACATCTCTATCAAACTTGAAATCAATTCCTGACTTATGTTAGCTTGAACCATAAACTTTTTTAAATATCATATTCTGTAGTGTTCTGCCTTAGGGCAGGTCTTTCACTGCAATCATAGCATTTTCATGTTATGCTTCGCAGCTTTACTAGGGGATTATAGGAGTGGTACCTTCCCGTTGCTTTACACGTTGATGATTGATTGTTTATGATGACGATGATTATGGTGTCCACCGCTGTGGTCTCAAGGTAGCGTGCTGCCTTGTCACGCAGCGGGCCCGGGTTCGATCCCCGGTCGGGACAGTTTTTCTGAGTGAGGTTTTTATCGGGGTTTTTCCTCACCTATAAGACAAATGTCAGGAAAAATTTAAGGCCCAAACAGTCCCCGAAATCATATGGCCTTCATCATCATCATCCTTATCATCATCATCATCATGTTCATCCTTCACTGGTGTGGAAAGCAACGGGAAGCTACCACACCTACAATTCCCTAGTAAAGCTGCAAAGCATGGCATGAAAATGCTATGATTGCAGTGAAAGACCTGCCCTCGGACAGAATTACTATGGATGGATGATTACATTTATGATGGCGATGATTGTGTTTATGACGACGATGATTATGGTTGTATTTATGATGGCGATGATTGATGATATTTATAATGACGACAATTCTGATGACGAAGATAATTAAGATGTATTATTTATTAAGACATTTATTGTGAATAAAATTTTGTTCAGAAGGTCTTAGTGATTGAGAATATAGGCCTAAATATAAGTATCCCTGTTTGCTAATTGAAATACACTTTGTGTGCTGTACAATAAAGGCTTAATGCCGGTAAATATAGGAACGTAACAGCTAAAGTAAAACATTTCATGTTTCCGCGAAGTTGTGTTCATTTTTTAATGTTTATAAATATATTGTGTCCTCTGCCCATGCATTACAAGTAGTAAACATTTGTGTGTCCACAGTCTTAGGTTTCTGAACTTAGTTTCCGGTTAATGTTTATGATTTTGCAGTTTGGGATTGAGAAAGTACCTCACATTATTCTGAAAGGCATCGAACCGGAAAGTAGGGGGCGGGAGGATTGCATCTGGAACGTTAATAACTCAAACTTATCTCAAGCTGGTAAAAACATAGCCCTGCAGACTGGATTTGCTTTGATAGATTGCTACAATTTGTTTATCACTCGCGCTTCAAACCTCTTTCTCAACTTTAAATCCATCTTCAAGTTTGAGATAAAAGCTTTATTTGCACTGAACTTCAAAGGTAATCAGTAAAGTGAAAATATCTCATTGCTGACAATGAATGCACGGTCTTTAGCATAGTCTCTCCATCACGAGTGATAGATGATGTAACTCAGGTAGCTAAACATGTAAACAAAGGAGAAAGGGGTGTGTAAGAAAGCTATTGCAGAACAATAAAAGATCGAGATTAATATTTGCGTAATTTAAAAAAAAATCCGAAAATACTTTTTTGGTTGACTTTTTCAGAAACCTCAGAAGTTACTAGAAATGATTTTGTTAGGTCAGTCTGGCGAAATTACTCCTATAACTACGTTTGCAATAAACCCTTCAACAGAATTCTAAATTTCAACTACATTTGCATGGATATTCAAATTTTATTTTCATCTACAGATTAACGTATTTGCGAGATGGTATTATTTAAACATTTCGATACGTAGTATTTTCATAGAATTGTTGCACAGGATGATTCCCGCTTAATACATTTTTAATGAAGTTTCTAAATTCTATGTTTTACGTTGTGAAATGATATGTTGGTGCATAAAATCATTTTGAACATGTATTCCAAAAAAACTCCTGAAGTGGTAAAATGTCGGTGTATTTCTTCTTTATATAATGGTGTATCAAGTGCTTTTTCTTTAGTACTGCAACGTGGTTTCAGCTATTTACAATTTACCTTATAATATCAGTATTTTGGAAAACATACATTGCTTACTTTGACCATTCAATATGGTATTATATCTACTAAATTCCTCCAAAAAATGATTTAATTTACTATTACGTGAGGATTAAGACGTCATTGATCTTATATATAAGCAATTTGCTAATACTGAACCATTGTCACAGTGTACTCTGTTTAGTCCTGAATCTGACAGTAGTAATGACGTCAAGCAAAGACGTAACTTGACTTCCTCTTTAGAGAGTATATAATAATAATGATGATAATAATGATAATGATGATGAAGATAATAATAATGAAGATAATAATAATGAAAATTTACTTTAACTGGGAGAGTTAAGGCCATAAGGGTTTCTCTTCCAATTAGGCCTAATAGTGAAAATATTAAACACAGAAAAATAAGTTACACAAGATCGTAACATAGAATAAACAATTATATTCAAAATAAAGCATTGTTCCACATTAATAATTACGCTGAGAAAGTCAGCAAACAGCCTGGGATGCAGATTTGCCAAATTAAATTCACAGATACATTAAAAGAGATAAAAACAAGACAAAGAATTGTCCCGAAACGTGTTTAGCCCTTGAACGGGACATAATCATGGTGTACATATCAAGAGTAAAAAAATACTAAAAAGTTAACAATATATAGTGGAGCTTGTGGTTTTCTTTTTTAGTGTTGTTACATAGGTACAACTGATTTGCCGTCGTTGCCTCATGCGCAGCGAGCTCTGGTTCGAATCCCCATCGCGACAAGTTTCCTGGTCGAAGTTCTTTTTCTTAAATTTTATGACAAATGTCTCAAATTTCCCCGGACATAATCTGGCCACCATAAACATCCATATCAAATTCTCTTTGTTTAGTACGAACGTACGATTGAATGGCGTGTCTTGCCTTAAATGTTTTTGTTGTCTCGATATGGCCATGACATACGTTTGTGTTGTCTCGATATGGCCATGACATTTAGTTGATCACTCATCCAGGGAGGACCTTCATGCCCTCGTGCGATCAAGAATGTAAATCCCGAGTTTCAGATTGTCCCCCGACGTGTCCTGTCTTGTAAGGACCGGGTATCTTAGTGTACGTAAAAGTATCTATAAAGGAAGAGGTTAAACTAAGGTAAAGATAGGGCACAACTTCATAAATTCGGAATTTGCTAACAGACTTACGTCAATGGCATTATTTAAATTCGGATGATTTTCTAAACATATGGCTTTAACTGGAAAATAGTTTTGAAGATTTGGATGGGATCCAGTTGAATAGATAAACATTTTATGCTAGTTTTAAAATGAAAGTCTTAATAAACAATAGATTGATCCAAACTGGTGATACTTACAGAAGAAAGAGAAAAGTTTATATGTTGGTTGTTATATACCTAGTCGTGATATAAACAGTGAAGATGTTCCAAAAGCTTTAGATTTATTCGAGTTGTCCGTATATTTACATGTAAGTCTGGTCAGGAAAGCAGCGAAAAGAAGATTCTTGAGGGCCCGATCTGCCCCACCCAGAATATAAAAAAAAAGAAAAATTCATCACTTTGTCATAAAAGTTTCATCAGTTTCCACTCACAGTTACATTCCCAAGTCTTTTAAAAGTGGCGTCTGGTTGCTAGCTGTCAAGTACATAAATATTACAAGACCTGTATATATCGTAGTTTTAAAAAAATGATGTGGAAGAATGTGATGATCAATTTGGATGTGTGTTTAATACCACCCACTGCATTTTTCGTGCTTCGGGTTCCGCGCTAGGCGGTAGGTGTCGTTATTGTGATCTATTTTCAAATTTTAAACACTTCGGCAGATCACTTTACGTAGGTGATGTGTGCTTGTACTGTGTACAGAGAGGGGTGTAATAATCTTATATATAAAAATGAACGTTTGTTTGTTTGTTTGTATGTTTGTTTGTTTGTTTGTTTGTTTGTTTGTTTGTATGTTTGTTTCTTTGTTTGTTTGTTCGTACTTTATGCGCGGCCATACCGTTGATCCGATTGTGTTGGGGGTTTTTTGCAAAATGTTCAGGAGATTCCCGGGATGAACATGGGCTATAAGAGAGTTGTGATACTCAACTCCTACACCCTTAAAAATCGGCTTTGTAGTGGAAAACGTGAAAAAAGTAGCTCTTTGGACGCTTAAATGGCTTACGCTGCCTAAACCATAATAAATACACAAAATTAATGTACACAGAATTGAATATCTCAAGAATCTCTACAAAAAAGTCCGCGACGGCATATGTTTATCTCTTACGGATAACTCACAAAAAACATTTTTGTCTTTCATTGATACCAAGAGTCCCTTATCTCTTACGGATAACTCATTATAACCATTTTTGTCTTTCTTTGATACCAAGAGTCTCGCGCCATAGCCGAGTTATAAGACAAGAAATCTTGGCGCAGAAATACGGGACTTACGCTGGTTCGAGTCTCTACGGGGGAAGAAATTTTTCTCATGGAATTTCGGCCAGTATGGGACCGGTGCACAGTGGGTCAGAAGTGAATTCTAGATGGGGGGAAAGGAAAAAAAAACTGTTTTGACTTACTCTCATTAATTTATCTTTTTTTTCTCCACTCTAATATAATTGTTATATGACGGTTCTTAACTTATCTGCAAAGGAGGATACAATTTAGAAGTGGAGTTTTTACTTGAAATCCGAAATTAAAAACTCCCGTATATTGACTGGACCGATATGGATGATTTTTTTTCTGTGTGTTTGAGTGGGTCCCTGGATGGATTAGATTCACAATTGGACTTGGGAGGTGGCGCAGCGATCGGGTTATAGGACTTTTTTATGTCAGAAGCGTAGTCATCTGCATTATCGTTATGTTCCGACATAACTATGTGACGTCATCATTCATACTTCTTGAGCCACAACGGATGGCTGTAAGAGGTTTTCTTGCGAACTTATTTGATAATATCTAATTATGTCCCAATTGCTGAATTTTTTGGTAAAAAAAGTAACATATTTTTATCGTCCGTCCATGACATGAGAATTGAACGTTCGGGCAGGACGTCTGCCGGGTACGCTAGTAATGAATATTAAACTCATGGCCCAAATGGTAGTCAATGACCAATCACGTTTCAATGAGTTTTGTTTTACAAACAATGACAGTCGCGTTTCACCTCGCTCATTATCGATTTCTCCTTATTAGCTCCTACTTTTGTAATAAAGAGAGCTCTTCCTTTTTAATATTCTGAACAACTCATAGCATTATTTTTCTCCAACAAATTAGTAAATAATGAAGAGATTCCTTGATTTTACTGAGCTGTTTACTAAAAAATGAATTAATAAATTATAATGTTGATTATCATATAGAGTTTGATGTGTTTCATTATTTCTCCACTAGGGTGCATTCTTACAATAGTACGATCTAATTTGACAGTAAATAACACGATCAAGTTGCAGTGAATATACATAACTTCACATTTCTGATTTGTTTTCAAAAATCGCCGTTTACATTAAATATATAAATATTTTAAAATACCGGTAACTATATTTAAATAGGTTTTTTCCTCACCTGTAAGACAAACGTCAGGAAAACGTCAAGGCCCAAACGGTCCCCGAAATCATATGGCCATCATCATCATCATCCTTCACCGGTGTGGAAAGCAACGGGAAGCTACCACACCTACAATTCCCAAGTAAAGCTGCAAGCATAGCATGAAACTGCTATGATTGCAGTGAAGGACCTGCCTTCGGGCAGAATACTGTGGATGGATATTTAAATAATGACTTTTGATTAAACAGCTTAATTTTATTCGTAAAATAGTCCTACTAAATGCCACTCTTGATTTCCAAATCCTCTAGATAAATCCGCTAGTAACATCGTGACTCGTAAATTTATCGATAATTTTGAAATCACTAGTGGCATTACCTATGTTAATGATGATGATAATGATGACATTTGTTTTACCTGATGGAGACCACCAGGGCTATATTGTACAGATCTTATTAATTTAACTGTAGATAATTCATAATTGTAATATGATATACAAATAATAAGGTAAGTACAATATAATGAAATACTACTACTATTACAGAAAATGTAATAGGCCTATATAAAATAAAAACATGCCTAGACATTGGTTATATATTATATTGTCTAAGGACATATTCAGTGAGCTTGTTTCTTGAAGTATAATTACAGCAATGATTATATAGGTGAAAATATATGAATGCTTTACTTCATTATATATTCACTTTTAACATGATCAAATATTTACTGGTTTTGAGTCGGACAGTCCTTGATGTAAGAGGGGAGGGAATTCCAGTGACGGATCTATTATCCTTTAATTACAGTATATTAAACTCAGACCTACAATTACAGTATCGGTATATCAAACTGAGACCTGATATTCAGTGCACCATAACGTTCCAAACTTTTGAACATGTGACTTTTTTTTCTCTCTCTCCAATTTCATATTAATTGGCCCTTAAAATAATTATAGATTTAAATTTTAGTAATTATGTCGGCCGCGATGGTTTAGTGGTTATGTTCCTTGCCTCTGGACCCAAGGGTGGCGGTTTCAAATCCGGCCGGGATCGATGGATTTTTAGGATGGAAAATTCCAAGGGATAAGTCATCCGGGAGGGAATTTAAATCGTGGGTCCCGAGTCTGAAGATTTTCAGGCACGTGAAAGAACCGCAAGCCTGAATAAAAATGACTGTGCACAATTTAACCGAGCTTCATCCATCCAAGTAATACCTTAGTTGCCTACTAGATGTATCATTGAAGCGATATGCTAACCATGTGTCACTCATTGATACCTGTAGGTAAAGTAAGAGTAACTAAATTACCTTGGTTAAGAAACTCCTGCTAGGGAGCACGCATGTCACCACGTGAGACGTGTGGGGTATACACACACAATAATAATAATAATAATAATAATAATAGTACTAATAATAATAATAGTACTAATAATAATAATAATAGTACTAATAATAATATTAGTAATAATAATGGTAATAATAATACTATTTTTTATTTATATACAGATTTTTAATGTTTACACATCTTTCTGTGCCTAAAGTTTTATTTTTCTTCTCCACTCGTCTCTATTCATCATCCACTCCATGTCCTCCAGTCCTCATTCGCGTTCTTATTTCTTGCATCCACGTGTTTCAAGGTCTTCCATTCCTTCTTCTTCCAAGTGGACACCATTCCAATGTATTCCTGGGTAACCTTTTTCTTGCATTCGTTGTACGTGCCTATACCAATTTAATTGCTTATATCTTATATAATCTACTACTGAATATCTAATATTATTTTTTTCTCGTATGACAATATTTCTTATTTTTCTAATTTTGAACTTCTTGCTGCTCTCCCCAAGAAATCCATTTCCATCGACATAAGTTTTTGTTGAATTTCCAAACTTCAGCCCCATATGTGATAGTACTTCTCACTATTGAATTATATATTTGTAACTTATTTAATAATAATTTTATTAATAATAACAATTATAACATTAACAAATATCAGTATACTACTTATTAATGAAAGAAGGAATTCCTTTGGCTATTGAGGATCATATGGATTCTTTCTTACATGCTCTAAACTTTTCTTATGTGGTATGAACACTGCATGATTTCATCGTACTCACTGCGAGAATTTGGGGAATTCTCATTCTCGAGCTCTTGTTACCGGTATACGAGACTCTAGTGGCCGCATATTCTTCGGCCGCTCTCGTTTACGAGAGCTTGTGGGAGTAAGATTTTGACAGTCTTTAGTACCCACTAGTCCACCAGGAAAGACTCTATGTACAATTATTGCTTCTGATACCTTCTCGTAACACCTTCTCGTAACACCTTCACGACAATAAGAAATGACAGTAGCCAAAGGCCTAATAAATATGCAGTCACGCACTATCCGAGTAAACTAACTTAACCTCTGAGCAAGTCGAATTTATGTTTTGATTTTCCTGTTTTACGGAATCTTTATCATAAGTAATGCCACAAGTGATTTCCAAATTATCGATAAATTCACGACTCACGAAATGAGGAGTGAATTTATCTAGAGAATTTGGAAATCAAGAGTGGCATTTGTTAGGACTATTTAATGAATAAAATTAAGCTGTTTACTCACAAATCATTATTTAAATATAGTTATTTTAAAATATTTATATATTTAATGTAAACGGCGATGTTTGAAAACAAATGAGAAACGATTGGTACGCTTCATTTGCTTCTTTTGTTCGTCACTGCAACCAGATCATATTATTTATTGCCAAAGGAACGCAGTATTGTAAGAATGCACTCTAGTGGAGAAAAAATGAAACCTGTATATTAATTCATTTCTGATGTCCTGTGATGTAAATATGACAATTATATTTTTCTGGGAAAAAATACATTTAAGAAAGTGCAAACAGTGGTTTATTTTTTTGGTGGTATAATCAATTGCTACAAATGTTTTTATATTAACTCCCGCATGCGGTATGTGTTGACATTCATTCATTATATATACAATCTGGTAGCCGTATTTCTTAGTGAGTCAGTCACTGCAAAATAATGCTATGACATATTCAGAATGTTAAAAAGGATGTGTTTTCTTTATTATAATAAACTTTAGTTGGTAAATTCTAGGCGAAACACGACTGTGATTGTTTGTAAATCAAAAATCATTGTAACGTGATTGGTCATTGACTCCCATTTGGGACATGAGTTAAATAGCCATGTTAATTAAATATTAAAACTATATTAAAACAGTAGAATATTTCAAGTATTTGGGATCAAAAGTTCAAACAGATGTATCATCTGAATTAGACATCAAAAAATAATAATAGTGATGAAGAAAGTTATTGCATATTAAATTCTACTTTATGGAGTAAGCATATAATCAATGGAACTAAATTATTAATATATAACGCAATCGTGAAGAGTATTTTATTTTATGGTGCGGAAACATGGATGTTGAAGCAAAAACACAGAAATAAATTATTAGTCACAGAAATTGACTTTTCAAGAAGATTGAAAAGAACATCAAAATTGGATACAGTAAGAAATAATACAATAAGAGAAATGATTAATGTAGAAAAGGATATTGTACAAGAGTTTGAAGAAATCCAACTAAGATGGTATGGACATGTAATGAGAAGAAGGGACAGGAAAACAAACAAAGAAGTATTCAAATGGATACCACCTGGTAAAGGGAAACGTGGTAGGCCAAACCAATGTGGATAAAGGGAATTTAAGACAACGTGAAGAAGAGTAATATGACAGAAGCAGACACGCAAGATCGGGAAGTGTGGAAGAAAAAAAAATTGTATATTTTGGTTGAGGATACCTGTGTAAATAACAGAAACAATCCTGAAATAATAATAAAAAAAAGTTAAAGCTAGTGCTGTTATTACATATCGGGTGTCCGTTAAACTTTTAATTCTAACGCCCGGATTTTACTGATTTTTGAAAATAGCTTTTTAACTCTATTAACGCTTTAATTGGCAATTCATTTTCTCGTTGCGGTTATTTAAATGTTCCGGACTACAAGGAAACAAAATAAAAGTAAAACTGTAAGTTATTATTGTATATTATTCCGTAATTTGACATAAATTTGAGTATTTTCCACTCGTTTGTTTTTTATTGTTCCATAAACTATATTAATTAAACGAAATCAACTTGTATTATAGGATACACTGCCAATTACGTAAAAATTTAAAATAATAAATACCGAATTTTGTATCGTAAAATCTACAATTTGGGGTTGCTATAGCGATTTTAAAAGTTTTTTAGGTATTAATTTATGTTTAATTGAAGCGATTATCTTGATTAAACATAAACATTTAAGAAATATAAATGGAATTAAACTAATTTATAAGTATTTCCTTGGCATAGTGCATAAGTTAATAAAATTTATAGTGGATCCATAGACTTATATTGTACATATATAACCCCCATTCCCATTGGTTCGATTTTGCTTGTTAACGAACATGCCGATTTTGTTACGGAGAAAATCATATTGCGGCCTCTAGAGCTTTAATACATATATCACGTAAGTTAGTCATAGGCATTTTCAGTGTCTACTATATTGGATTGATGGATATATATATATATATATATATATATATATATATATATATATAACATGATCAGAAAAATAAATGCTCAAACGGGATTTGAACCCGCTCCTCAGAATTGATACCCCAGTGCGCTACCGATTACGCGACCGAGCAAATCTAAAACATTCATTCATTTGTCTTATATATATATTCTATGAGCATTTATTTTTATCGTGTCATATTAAGCTTGCATTGCTCTATATAAAAAATTTAATTATAGCATATATATATATATATATATATATATATATATATTCCATTACATAGTAATTCTGCTCGAGGGCAGGTCTTTCACTGCAATCATAGCAATTCCATACTATGCTTTGCAGCTTTCCTAGGGAATGATAGGTGTGGTAGCTTCCCGTTGCTTTCCACACCGGTGAAGGATGATGATGATAATGATGAATATGATAGCCGTATGATTTTCGGGGACCGTTGGGCCCTAAGCTTCCCGAAATTTGTCTTACAGGTGAGGAAATACCCCGAAAAAACCTCACCCCGAAACCTGTCCCGACCGGAAATTGAACCCGGGCCCGCTGCGTGACAAGGCAGCATGCTACCTCGAGACCACATACATTTTCGGGGTTTTTCCTCACCTGTAAGACAAATGTCAGGAAGCTTAGGGCCCAACGTTCCCCGAAAATCATCCGGCCATCACCATCATCCATATCATTACCATCACATCATCCTTCACTGGTATGGAAAGCAATGGGAAGCTACCACACCTATAATACCTTAGTAAAGCTGCAAAGCATAGCATGTAAATGCTATTATTGCAGTGAAAGACCTGCCGTCGGGCAGAATTTCTAGGGATGGATATTATATACCATATAAATATTTAAAAAAATGTTGATGAGAACAACCTCAATAGCTTATAATCTTCAGATTTCTCTAAAAAGGAAAATGACACACATTTGATAGTTTCAATTAAGGGAGCTAAAATATATTCTTAAGTGTGTATGGAAGTATCCAGATCTCGTCACGACAGCTATATGAGATAAGGATAAGTAGGGTATAGTATATTCTGTTAATGTGCCGGAGAAAGCACAGAGTATGTAACCGGGTTAAAACTTGATTCGAACCCTGGACTTACAACTGGTCTGATACAGGTAATTACATGTTACATGTATAGCTCATCACGCTCCATCAGTTTTTGTAAGTGTTCACTTTAAACATATGTTTAGATCCAGTTTTTATTACACCCTTCGAGTATACTTCAATTAAGGTAACTGGACATTTAATTATACACATAATTTCGTTATATATATGTATACCTTCATTTATGTTAATGCTCTTTTTCTTATGAGAATGAAGCCCGCTATCAAATGTAAAACTGTCTCCACAAAAAGTCCATCAGGTGGAACTGTGTATACTGAGCGATTTCCTCAAAAATTCGAATTTATGATCTGATTTTGGTACTTTATATCTTCCCCAATATTTATATATATATATATATATATATATATATAGGTAGAGGAACTTCGGGTAATTTGGACCCCTGTTTCGGATTTGTTGTTTTGCTTCTTTTAATTAAGGGATTTTAATTTTGTTTAATTACAGTGATTATCATTAGTGTTGCAACTATGAAATAGCTTTTGTTATTTTATTCAAATATGGAAACATCTCCATAATTTATAAACTTTTCTACATTACAAGAAAGGTCTACTTTAACTTCCATATTCGGATAAAGTGAACCCCAGAGTCCACTTTAGCTTTTAGTCTATTTTTAAGTGTATTTACTGTATCAATTTATACAGATAGGCACAGATTAATCTGAAAATATTTAAGACTGAACATAATTAAAAAGCGTTGATTTTTATTTAATATTTTGACAATTTTTTGTTCTTTATAACATTCACATGTCGTTCAACTGCAGAAAGCGACGGTATTTGGGTTTAGTAAAATTACAAGGATATTAAATAAAATTAATTACGTGAATGATTTTTACAGACAGCATCCTCATTGCTAAAATATAGGTATTCGTGGACCCAGAGGGCCCACATTAATCGAATTCCTTTCTTATGTTTAATTATTTTATTCAGACACCATGCCACATAATATCAAACCAAACCCGTCAGTAAATTACATCAGCATCTATATAATAAAAAAATATATAGGAGTTTTTTTTCAACGTTTGTAATATTCAATAGCAGAAATTAAGAATTGATCTTAGCTTGAAAAACTTTTAAAGTGGTAATTTTCATAAATATCTCGAATAAACCCTTCTTCGCACAAAGAATAAAAGAAACTAGCCTTGAACCCGTTAAAGTTGATGAGGGCAGCACCAATTAAAAAAGTTATTAACAGGGTCTACTCAAACAGAAGGGTTGATATTGCCCGAACTTCCCTATATATGTGAGAAAAACTTACGAAGAGTTAAAATAGATTAGATGGAAAAATCATAGAACAAGTGTCTGAATTAAGTACCTCAGTCTCCTAATATCTGATATAAGAAATTACACAGAGATAAAGTTACAGAAATACAATGCAATAAATGGAGTCCTAAAATTAAATTTTAGTAAACAAATGTCAAATGCAAACAAGTTGAGATACGCAAAATCTTGCGAAATCAGGACTGAACTATAACAGCGAAAATTGGATACTTGGTTTCGATATCAAATCAAAATTGCAAGGGACACAGATGGGATTTTTACGTTCATTCGTAGGTTTGACAAAAATGGACAAAGTAACAGATATACGCTATAAATTAAAAGTTCAAAAATATAGTTGAAGAAATTCAGAATTGGTTGCAACATGCCATCTCGCTTTCCTAAATTAGCATTGCAGTATCAACTTAAAGGAGTTTCGAGATAGGAGAAGACCAAAATAAAGATGGACTGACCAACCACGTCTTGAGATCTTATAGGAACAGACTCAAACGACCTAAATAAGTTCATGATGACGACTATGACAGAATATATTTTTATTTTGTTTAATAAATATTACGTTTATTTATATTGCGAAGAAAGAAAAATGACGGCCGCTAGAGCTAGTTTTAAAATTACAGGTACAAGGGAAATCCCCCATTCCCAATGTTTGGATTTCGCTGATTTTTGGAAAATATATTTCCCGTTTTATTAGAATGGAAATATAGTTAGTTTTGTTAAAAAAACAGAAAAAGGAAACCAAAAAATGCCGCCGCTAGAGCAATGTTTAGATTTTAACTTCAGACGAACCTGATCTCCCTGTTGTACGATTTTGCTCATTAACGAGAATTTTACGGTTTGACAGAATTTTAAAAGCCAGAATAACCAAGCAAGTAGTCTCAGGCGATAGAGTATGGAACTCGTATTCGAGAGGTCCGTAGTAAAAATACCGGTGCAGATCTAACCTAATCTTTTTTGTTGATTTTTCTCGTCGTCAAAACAAATTCTGGGTTGAAATATAATTAACAGGACTTATTCCACTGCAATAAAATTATTTAATGAAATATCACTTAATAAAATCACCTAATTTATTCAGAAGAACACGTAACAAAGGAAATAACTCGCACAGATCAATTTCCTCGACTCAGTATGACTATAGATGTTAAAGCGTCTCTAGATATTTAAGAAATAAATCCATATCGTATAATATTAATAATAATAATAATATTAATAATAATAATCCGATTGATTGAGGGTCTTTCCACTTTTCAGCGGTTGCCCTTTTACCAGCCGGCTGCTGGCCCTTCACATCCACATGTGTCAATCACAGAGGTAGATGATCAACAGCCAGTGTAGGGGTGACATGTGGTTAGCATGTCGAGTCCCCCAGCCGTTATAGCTGGTTCCTCAACCTGGAGCCGCTACTTATTGTAGCTACCCAATTGCCTCACGATGCTGGGTGGGCACCGGTCCCATACTGGCCGAAATACCATGAGAACATTTCTTCCCCCATGGAGACTCGAACCAGCGCAAGTCCCGTAGCTCTGCGCCAAGGCTTCCTACCTTAACCGCTCGGCTACGGCGCGGGACAATAATAATATTAATTAATAATAATAATCTCAAGACAGGAACATAAGAAGAGCGCGGCCTTGAATTTCCGGGTTCGTTAGTGCCAGTTAGTTACTTATTTAATTGTAATAATAATAATAGTTGTAATAATAATAATAGTTGTAATAATAATATAATTAATAATAAATACATTATCTTTATTATTGTTGTTATTATTGTTATTATTTATTATTATTATTATTATTATTATTATTATTTATTATTATTATTATTATTATTTATATTATTATTATTATTATTATTGTTAATATATTATTGAACGTTTAATACAAACATATTTATTACTGTATACTACTTTTTAATTATGATACGAGTATATTTCTCCGCCCAAAAAGATTGTTCGTCCTAACACTATGCGGGCGAAACAGGCTAATTGCCTATTCCTTACTTTTATTTTCATTATTATTGTCATTATTGTTATTATTATTATTAATGTTATTATTCGAGTTAGTACGTTAAGTCCGTTTCTACACTCGATTACACTATTGAAATATTTACATTGAGATAAAACATTTTCATCTTAACAAATCAGCCTATTTCACTGTAAATCAAACTTTCTGCAGTGAGTGATGATGCTTTAGTTTTAATTTGCATATTGGCTTGTGTTAATTTTACAAGCATTGTGGATAAATAAAACGTTCTGTATATGGTCGGAAGACTGTATTCTGGAAACTGCTACTTTGTGGAAGGTAGCAAGGAGTGTTTGAGGGTGTGGATGGATATTGTATTACATGTTTATTGAAGAGATTGGGATTTCCGCACTCTGACATAGCAATACGAGTTAATCTCCTTCGTCATGCAATATATAGTGCCAAAATAAAGGTGTAGTAAAATACATTTCTTCGCAGTGAATAAATGTTTATACAGTCATTGCAATCGATTCCAGAGACTCTAGATAAGGATGGCATTGACTACTTAAGTTTAATCCTAATTGCGGAAATCATATTTGTCGGTTCCAGCGGATTAGTGATTGAGTTATATCCTCCATTTTTTAGGTTTAGAGGTTCAAACACGTCCAGAGATCGAAAAATTTTTAATGGAGTAAAAATTAGAACTTCAAGCATGAAACAGAAAAAGAGGCCTGTCTGGAAAATTGTTCGGCTCTTTGAAACCCTATATTTGAACTACGACGCTAATAGCCAGAGATTTATATAGCGTCGTCAGATAAAATATAACTTACTTTATAAGGGGAATCCACCACCTAGAAATTATCTTACAACCCTGTTATCAGAACCCTTGCATTTAATTCAAACTACTACTACTACTATTATTATTATTATTATTATTATTATTATTATTATTATTATTATTATTATTATTATAAATAAGAAATAGAAATAATAAAGCAAAATTTGCAATTGCTTGCCTCAATGGAATATTGTGGTATAAAAATATAAGTAATAAAATAAAATGAATGTATATCATACAATTGTTAAAAGCATCATTACTTATGGAGCAGAACTTTGGCCATTAACAACAAAAACAAATAAGTACCTTTTGGCAACGGAAATGGATTATATACGAAGGGCCGCAAGAATTTCAAGAAGGTAAAAAATTAGGAACTCAGTTATAAGGGAGAAAATGAAGATTGAAGACACTATTTTAGATTATATTAAAACTCGGCAACTAAGATAGTACGGACATGTCCAGCGAATGGAAGAGGATCGACTACCAAAATCTGTTTTGGAATGGAAACCTGAGGGAAGACGAAGCAGAGGAACACCTAAAACCTCCTGGAGTCAGGGAATGTGTTTATATATGAAGGAGAAACATCTACAACCAGGAGATTCGATGGGCCGACAAAACTGGCTATTAGGAATCGGACGATGTCAAAGACATTAATCATCCGATGATCTATCTATCTATTATTATTATTATTATTATTATTATTATTATTATTATTATTATTGTCGAAAATAAACAGTTACAATGGTTTGGTCACGTGAAGAGGATGAATGAAGATAGATCGTCAGTTAGGAGTTTTGAGTGGATTCCAAATCGGAGGAAAAGAAGAGGGAGACCTAAGAAGACGTGGATAGAGGGAATTATGAATTTGATGTACAGGAGATGCAGGATGGTGACTGGAAGGTTGAGATGAATTGAGAAAATAATCAAAACTTAATATTGGGCACAGGAAGATGATGTATAACATTAGAACGTGTTAAATAAATAATAATAATAATTATTATTAGTAGTAATATTAGGCGGCTCCGTGGCGCAAGCGGTTAGACGCCCGCCTTTCACCGCTGCGGTCCCGAGATCGAGTCTCGTTCACTCCATGTGGGTTTCGTAGTGGACGAAACGAGCTTGGGCAGGTTTTTCTCGGGGTTTCTCTCGTTTTCCCTCGCCACAATTTCATTCCAACATTTCTACATACATCATACATTTAATTTCATTTCGTTCACCTGCCCCTGTGATGGTGCGACAGGCGTGGTTGGCCGGCACCCTTGTCATTCACAGACCTCTATATAAGGGGGTTCATTTCATCTCGTCCCTCGACCCGACCCCCTGAGTTGCAGACGAGTTGAGGATATTTATAATTATTACTATTATTATTATTAGTATTATTATTATTTATTATTATTTATTGTTATTATTATTATTGTTGTTGTTATTGTTGTTATTATTGTTGTTATTATTGTTGTTATTATTGTTGTTATTATTGTTGTTATTATTGTTGTTATTATTGTTATTATTACTATTATTATTGTAGTCCACCGCTGTGGTCTCGAGGTATGGTGCTGCCTTGTCACGCAGCGGGCCCGGGTTCGATTCCCGGTCTGGTCAGGCTCCTAGGTGAGGTTTTTTCGGGGTTTTTCCTCACCTGTAAGACAAATGTCAGGAAGCTTAGAACCCAACGGTCCCTGAAAATCATCCGGCCATCGTCATCATCCTTATCATTATCATCATCATCCTTCACCGGTGTGGAAAGCAACGGGAATCTACCACACCCATAACTCCCTAGTAAAGCTGCAAAGCATGACATGAAAATGTTATGATTGGAGTGAAAGACCTGCCTTCGGGCAGAATTACTATGGATGGATTATTATTATTATTAATAATAATAATAATAATAATAATAATAATAATAATAATAGTGGTAGTGGTGGTGGTAGTAGTAGTAAGGTCCAGTATTTTTGTGAGTATTATTCTGTTAGGAGTATATTATTACTGCTATCATCATTATTGTTATACTCGTTATCGTCTTAGGGCTTCAAAGGGCCGAAGGTTTTCTTAAGTGACCTCCATCCTGAGATTTGAGATTATGTTACGTGTCCTAAATATATGCACGGTATACATTGCTTTACTTTACCTACAGAAGGAAGTCTTACTCATGTTTTCTCTCAAAACCCAATCGGGTGCGAACCCTGCAATTATATTTCGATATGGCAATCGCTATAATCCAATGGAAACTAGAATTACAATTTTTTTCGTAGGTGCAACGTTAATTTTTCGGCCTGGCATCCCAGAGAATTCAGGTTCGTATTCCTGATTGTGCCATATAAAATATTACTCGAGTGCAGAATCTGAAACGCTATAATTGTTTTATTTATTTTACTCTCAACATGTTTTAGGTATTCTGCTAATCGTGCTGATACACAGTTTTTATGTGAAAGTTTGTTAGAGAGACGAAAAGTTAGTTGGAAGGGCAAAACTTCATAGCAGGGAGCTACATGACATTTATAGGAAATCTGATGTAATAACAGATTAGTCTCCTAGACATCGATGTTCAGGATAATTGGCCGGAATGGGGAAGGAGAGGTAAAGACATTTCTTATAGGAAAACCAGATGGAAAGCGTCCAGTATGCAAGCAAAGAATGATTGGAAATAAAATATTTATCATGATTTGAAAGAGGTTTATTATACAGTGGGATGATTACAAAACAAATTTCCCAGGAGTATGGAAATCATATTTCCACGCTGCCATGAACCTCCTGGTTTGATAATGCTAGTTATGCAATTGGTTAATCTGGAAAATTATTTCGTCAAAGTCACTGCATTATAAAGAAAAATAGATGTTAAATAAATTGAAGTGGTATTTAACTATGTTTGTTTTTAAAGCAATGTAATGTTTCATACATAATTAAGTAAGTTACGCGGCTACATAAAACATTTATGGGTTTCAAGTAACATTACCTCGTTATAGTTCAGAGAAATGTAGTTTTAATGTCAATTGTTATTGACTTAGTCATGGATATCTCAATAACACAGCATTTCACATGCGTGAATAATCAGGTTATTTATCTTTAATAGCGAGTTGAGTCACATTTGTTCCAGGTGCCAATGATGTCATTGCATTCCATCTTCTTGTTTCTTCTGAAAAGAAACTAGAAGCAGACTGAATATTGATGAAGTTAATATTTTCATTGAAAGTTTAATATTGCTTTTTATTAAGATGTTAATTATATAATTTTTTACCTTGTAAGTCAGTCGTCCTCAACTAAGTTATTAAACTTAAAGTTATTCTAATACGGAGGCCTTTCGAAAACAATGTTTCATCTTCTGCGTTTTAACTGGAACTGATGGCTGATGGTGTTGCTTACTAGAATAATTTAAAGTTTAATAATTTAGTTGAGGACGACTGACTTACCAGGTAAAAAATTATATAATTAACATCTTATTACATAACCTCAACGGTGCTTTAACATGAATTTCAAAAGTGTTGATTGCTTTTTATTGTTGCGAATTCCGAAGGAATGAAGCTGTTGAGGTTGTTCACATGAAAATAATGTTTATATATCTTCATCGATCCTACCTAGTAGACACAGGAAATGACCAGTTATGTGTATATAACCTCCCTTAAAGTTCTAGCGGTCGTAATTTTTTCGGAACCAAACTAGGCATATAGCAAAAAGTTTAAGAAACAAGGTCGAATTCCTTAACCAGCAAAATCGGACCACTATAAATAGGAGTTCAACAGAAACGAAAATTTAAAGTCGCATGAGCAATCGCTGAATTAGATGTTTCACAGCAATACTCAGTGTCTACTGTTAAATTAAATCGAGGAAGGAATTTTGCAAAAATAAGCAAAATTCGTCCACTAGGAGTGGGGGTTTACATGAAAACCCGCTACTTAAAATGCATCTTTGTGTTCACTGTGGTCCGACATCTTTAAATAACTAATTCTATTTTACACGCTTTATATTAACTTGACCTGTATCTATCTATGTTACTGAATCTTTTAACGCGATTTTCGCCCACTTAAAATCATTGGATCGACTTGAAACTTTGTGTACTTGTAAAAGACCCGTGACAATACAATAATTTCATATTTTGTTTCTAAAATCATGGCCAGAATCATCAGAAAATCAAAAAAAGTGTCTTTGTAGCTATGTAACGGAATTTTTGAACACGATTTTCACCCATTTAGAAACATTGGATCGACTTGAAACTTTGTATACGTGTAAAGGACCCGTGACAATATAATAAATTCATATTTATTTTAAAAAAATCCTGGCCAGAATCATCAGAAAATGAAGAAAAGTGTCTCTGTATCTATGTAACAGAATTTTTGAACACGATATTCACCCACTTAGAAGCATTGGATCGACTTGAAACTTTGTGTACTTGTAAAGGATCCGTGACAATACAATAATTTTATATTTTGTTTGTAAAATCCTGGCCAGAATCATCAGGAAATAAAAAAAAAATGAAAACTGTTATAATAGGTTGCGGACTTGTCGACTTTTTAGTCAATCGTTGTAACAACACAGATGGTAGAGCGGTAACTCTAATGGTATATATTCAGTAATCCATAGGTCCGAGGTTGAAATCCGGCTGGGAGGTTTTTTTTAGAAGAGTATTACTTTTAGCTCATACTACAATAGTAGCCTATCGAATTTAAAGATATTTACATTTTTATCTTATTCTGTAAAATATTAAAACTAAAAAATAAAAAATAAATTATGGTTTTAAAAAACTAAAAAAAAAAACACGCTTTATTAGAAAACCGAACTAAAAAATTTAAAAAAAAATTAATTTCCAACACGCTTGGGATAAATAATTTTATCATCAAAAGCGTGGGGTGCTTTTTATGATTTTTACATTTTCTTCTTAGAGACTTTACTTTTACCAATATATATTTATTATCAAATATATTAATTGGTAAACAGCATCCCACGCTTTTGATGGTAAAATAATTATCCCAAGCGTGTTGGAAATTAAAATTATTTTTCAATTTTTTAGTTCGGTTTTCTAATAAAGCGTGTTTTTTTAGTTTTTAAAACTATTATTATTTTTTTATTTATATGTCCAACGTAAGAAGCACACTTTGACATTTAACTTCCGAATGTATTACTCCGCTCAGCACGTGTAAGAGTGCAGGCGAACTGTCAGCTGTTTGTTACAAGCCAATAAATTAGTGCACTATATCGTTCACTACAGTGCCAGGATTATGCTCCATAAACTTACTAAATACATTTAACACCATTTTTCACCATTCTTTAAAAATCTCCCTTTGTGCTTCTAATAATTTTGATCGCACATTTTATCACCGAGTTAAGTTAATATAAACTATCCGACAGCCGCCATATTTGCATCTGAAATTCAACTTCCTCTCAAGAATCGTTAAGTTTCAAACAAAGGCGAATTTTTAGTTAGTGTCCGGCCTTCGAAGATATATGTAGGTATATACTGCATTGTGATAAACTATAGTTAACATAAATAGCTTTAAATACGTAATTATATTAATCGAGTATATGGTCTATTTTTTCGCTACCGCTCTTGAAGCTGATTTGGTCATGAACGAACCGCAGTAACTGCAGCAGTCATGTGCTTCGTGGATTACCCGCCCATTTATTTTCCTGAAGTGTCTTTCTTAGGCTGGACAGAAAATAGAAACGTTTCCCCAATTAAAGGTTAATAAAAGAAATAGATATTCCGTAAACCAAAAAACCGTACCACAAATTCCATTTGCTGAGGTCTTTACGAAATCTCTGCGTGACAGACTTTACCTTTTTTCCCCGAATTGCTCTTTTTCGAAATATTTTTGCAAAAACTAAAACGTCCAAAGTCTTACATGAATATGTAGGACTTAATGTACTACCTGTCTGTCTATACCAGTATGTATCTACTGTATATGGGCCAAGGGTGCGCCCTTATGTAAATTCCTTAACCGAGTTAATTTAATTAATTATTTTCCTACAGATGCGTGTCATAGCGTAATAAGTTAAGGGAGTACGTTACAAGCTGGAAGATCAGTGGTTCGAGTTCCGATGAGGTCACTACTTTTAATCTAACCTAAACCTTCTGGCGGTCCCGCGCCGTAGCCGAGTGGTTAAGGCAAGAAGCCTTAGTGCAGAGCTACGGGACTTCCGTTGGTTCGCGTCCCCATGGGGAAAGAAATTTTCTCATGGAATTTCAGCCAGTATGGGACCGGTTCCCAACCAGCATTGTTAGACATATGTGTAGCTACAACAATAAATAGTGACTCCGAGTTGAGAAGACAGCTATAACTGCTGGGGAACCCGACATGCTGACCACATGTCACCCGTACACTAGCTAGATGACCGTTTACCTCTGATTAACATATGTGGATGTGAGGCCAGCAGCCGGATGGAAGGCCAAGGGTCTTCTAGGCATGTCGCGCTTGGAGTTAAGTTTTAAACTATCTGGTGGCATCATGGTCCCGAGATCGATTCAGCCTCTAATGGAAATGAGTTCCAGACGCTTATTCTGGGGGTAAAGGCAGCCGTAGAAGGGGGCTGAGATCCCATGCCGTTTGTTTAAAAAGGTGGGCGCCTTAACCTCTTACCCCAAAGGCCTTCAGTGGGATCAGTTTACCATCCTAACAGATCTCGGAGAGTGACTTTTTGTTTAACTCACCCCCTAACTGATAAACCATAAGGTAACTAAGGTATTAAATTAATGCGAAAGACCGATTAAATTTTTCCCAGACGCTCTGATTTAGATTTAACGTTGTTTTGCGAGTCCGAAAATCTTGAGATTCGGGACCTACGGCTTAAGGGGAATCTGCTGTGAAAAGGGTCAAAAGTAACTCGCAATGAAAACATCTCGGATTACGGTTATCTAATATTATTAGAAATACTTGTGTTAGTGACGAGTACATTTAGTTTTGAAAATGGACACGTATTTGTAGAAATTTTAAACTATTCATTCGTAAATAATATTCAAATAATTGAGGTTTGGTTATCACGTACCTATGTTTGGTTGCAGTTTCTTCGTCTTCAATAATGAATAGGAAAGTAAAATTTTAACTATATGTTATTCATAAAATATAAAAAATCATCCCTAGCAATTTTACTGATCTACCCGTGGGTAATTCCATGTAAAGAGGGACATGGGTAAAAAAATTAAAACTTGTAGAAGGGAGTTTCTTTTTCTCAGTTTAGGTTAGCAGGGACTTTAAATAAAATTGAGAACACTAAACTCATATGGAACTTTCTTATTTTTCTTGTTATTTTGCAAAGTTATTCTGAAGTACATGTGCAAGTGATTGCAACTAAATTTTGTATGAGATTCACATATATAAATGCTTATATAAAATACATAAATTGATACTTTCTTGCATTGCAGTTTAAAGAACATAACATTGACAACAAACTAGTAGCATAAAATTAATTTTCAAAAATATATTTTTAATACGTAGTGCAATACTTCTGGGTGATGTTCTCAGTGTAATGTGAGTTATCATAAATACATTTTTTTTAGTATTTTACTATATATATATAATTATGATAGAAGAATGAAAATGTATATTTTACTTCTTAGGAATGTTGTTGAAATTAAGTATTTATTTTAAATTTATCTAATATTTTGTTAAAATAATAGAGCTTGAAAAATGTGTAATGTGAGTTACCTATATGTTTATCTTATTAAGTGGAGCTATTTAAGGCCTCTGTATGCAAGATTTTTGATGTAGAGGGTATACTTAAGTAACAGCTTGTGTTGAGGATATTGGTCAGGATACCAAAGATGATTGCTGGTTCGGAAAATGTATTGTGCAAAGATTATCTTGATGTTTTTTATTATTAATTTAACACTTCTACTTGAAGAATAAATTATATTTGAAGAGAAAAATTACAACGTATATAAGAGAAATATTTGCGTCTAGATTGGGACTCGCCCCTGTAGCTCAGTTGGCAGAACATTGGTGCGGAAAACCAAAGTTCCCGGGTTTGAGTCTCGGTCTGGGCGAGAATTTTTCTCTTCAAATATAAACTATTATCTTGCTATAAAACTTCAGCAATTACATGTCATCTTAGATGAGCACTTGGATGTTTATTGGTTTGTATGGAAAGGGCGTGATTGGAGATTGATGAAAGTGAAAGAAGGTAATCTTCGGTATTTAAGATTACATACTGATAATTGGCCCACTTTTTTAGAACACTGCTATATAAGAAGTAAGCAATTTAAGTTCTACAACTTGCAGTGGACATCAATTGAATATACTCCTCATGTTGCAATTAACCAAGTTGACTTCACTGAGAACTATACTTGTACTTCACAAGATGAGATCCAAAGTGCTCACTGGAAACAAATCAGGTCAGCCTATTCACCGCTGCTACTTGGGAGTTAGGAATGTATCACTCACAAGCTTTAGTTAGTGATGTTCTTGATCATTCAAAGAGCGTTGTCATAGCATATGTTGATAGACTTGTTGTAGACATGTAAATGTTTGGTCAGACGGACTTAATTTACAATTTAAGAATATATATGCAGCTGAGACAATTAAAATACTCACCAAAGAGCATGGTAAACAAATATCATGGAACTACTTTGCTACTTCCCATGGGAAAGGATCTGTAGATGGGATAGAATGATCTGTAAAACCCAATATATGGATGAATGTAAAACAGAGAAAATATTGTGTAAATAATGCTGTTGAATTTGTGAAAGCTGGGCCTTCATCAAAGGTATGAGTTCTTCTGATGACACAAAACAATTTTCTTCAGAGAAATGTGATTTTAAATCCAACCTCTTAGCTTAAAAACAGTTTTCCGTTATGAAGTACATCACTTACAAATACTTAATGATAAAACTGTTGGATTCACAACAGCAGATTTAGCAGCTTCAAGAGCAGAAATCCAAGGCAGTGATGTTCAAGTTGATGATTGGGTATTGGTGGATTATGATGATTTATCATATCCAGGCATTGTAACCAGCATCAAGGAAGAAGAATGTAAAGTTGATGTTATGACAAAAGATGGCAAATTGTAGAAATGGTCTAATTTGGAAGATAAAATATATTATGTAAACTAACTCACTGACACTAGTTCATGACCGCGCAGACATAAGCTCTCCATACATCCCTATCCTGAGCTAATGTTTTCAATCATTCCCTGTATAATCTTCTTCCCTCAAATTATCATGTAAAGGGCAAAACAATTAAGAAAATGAATCCTTCTGCTGTAGTAACAGCTCGTGGTCATTTTAAGTTTGACTGTGTAATGTGAGTTACCAAGTTGTGTAACGTGAGTTACTGTGATTTTATTTTTTTTAATTAATATGTTGGAGTTCAGAACTTTATATTGTATGTTAAAATCATCCCATAACCTTACTGTATTTATTTTAAAATAATGAAGACAAAAAGTTAATTATCAGAGCATAACTTCATTAGAAAAGAATGTCTCCTGAAATCTTTGTCTCCGAATTGTAATGTGAGTTACCAACACATATATATGAAGTACTGATTTCCTATTAAAGTTACAGTGAAAGTTATAATGTATTTTTGTTTAGTAGACGTAGCCTTATTAAATAACCACATATAAACAAACATGTTTATTTCATGTTGCTTGATATTGATCTACACATGTATATAATAAAGTAATTTTGTAATGTGAGTTACCATGGAATCACACCTGTCACGTTTTTAACGTAGGATATGATTAAATTCTAACTACTAAAAATTATATGTTTGTTTTCATATAAACTATTAATAAAAATATACTGTAGTTATTGAAGGACTATATTATCAAATCTGCTACAGGACTTTCATCATATATTAAGTAAAGTGCTCTGAAAATTTTGTATCCCTTCTTCAAGTAGTTTTTGAGAAAAGTGTTACAAGACAGCAATGTTTCAGGAATTATTAATAAATTGACGGGTACAAGGAAAGATCCAGATAAGCCACTTTTTTTGTCGAAGTGGAGTTTGAGGTGTCATTACTAGAGGGCGGATTTATGTGCACTAAAAACCATAAATATATGCATACAACTATGCTGCAAAATAGTTGAAAATATGTTCTTAAAATTAAAAAAAAAAATGCAGAAAAATTGTCTTCCTATGGTAAAATACACAATTTTCTCACATTTTATTTTTTTAATGAAGCAACAATTGTAATATTTTTACTTTTTCGCCCCTAATTGAAGTTAATAATAATAATAATAATAATAATAATAATAATAATAATAATAATAATAATAATAATAATAATAATAATAATAATAATAATAATAATAATAATAATAATAATAATAATTGTATTTTATAGTGTCATTCTCATTAAACTTCTCTGTAATATCAAAACACTCGTCTTGGTCCACTAACTCACAAAATGGTATTTGAGAAAATAATTTAAACTTCGATTTCCGATTTGTTTGTCACCGTGGTCAAAAATGTACAACAGGCTTCGTTTGTGTGAAATGACATATATTTTACACACATGAAAGTATATTAATTTCAGGAATGATTTTCGAGACTTTGTCGTGTATGTCGACAGTCTCAATAAAGCTGATATTCAAACTTCAAAGAATATCGCTGATTGAAAGCGAAAACAAGGAAATTACTACCAATAAACTGTCCATTGTTGGCAACCACGTTCGTCTGTTCCGAAATCTTCCTTTCAGGAAATGGTTCAGGCCAGATTGCTTCACTGACCTGTTGAGATTTAAAACTGTAGACCCTCTGCTCGGTGTTGTCACTGTTGTGCGAAAATGCGAAATACGGATGCTGCCTTTCTATGAAATAAAAAAAAAAAGTCTTCATTTGAAAAAAAAAAAAAAAAAAAAACATGACAATAAAGCAGAAACTTTTCATTTTATAGGATTACAAATTAATATTTTAATATTAAATAGTGAAAAAAGTATAATAGGCCTATATGCACCCATATGCACATATTAGTGAAATATGCGCTAATCCCGTGAATATGCATTTATATGAACTATAAAAATTTGCCAATTGATTCCAAATGACATGAAACGCATTTTCCTCTTCAATGCATATGTTCATCTTTTAAGGAATAAAACATGCAAATATGCAGAAATCCGCCCTCTGGTTATTACATTCTCCGTAGAAAGGACTGTCTTTTAGAAACGTGAAACAAAAAGAAACGATTTATTAATGGGTTTACTTACTTTCAAATTTTGGCACAGATAAAGAAGTAGGTACTTTATATGATTAGAAGAATGTTTTATAGGTTTCGTGGAAAAGCGACTTAGTTTTTTTTTTCTCGCTGTACCCTTACATTAATTCAGACAGAATATTTAAGATATTTAAAATTGCAATAATATGGGGCAATAACTGAGATACAATTTCTTGTTACAAGTAACTTTTTACAGTTCTTCACAACCATGTCCATAGGACTTGTCCATTAGATTTTTCCATCGTAAAAAATCATCGACCGCTGTCAGGTTTGAACCCGCGACCCTCGGGATCAGAGGCAAATACTGTATTATTCATCTAAATATTTTTAATTCTTTATCAAAATCTTTAAATAGAAAATCGGATATAGATAAAAATGTCCTCCAGTGTACAATTGCGTATTGATGTCGCAAATAAATTAACTCATTGTATTATTAAACGAATTAATGTATTAAATCTTCATTGTACCTTTACAAAAAGCAAACTATTTTAAGGCATGACACTTTTTTTATGTAAAATTTCGAAAATGATGAGTTGAACTTTTCTTTTATGCAGTTTCAAACAAATCTGTAGCATTCGACTCAATTGTTACAGTTTTAACTTAGTTTGTTTTTCGTAAATTTGTGTTCAGAACAGGATTTTATGAGAGTTGTGCTTTTTATATGTTTTCCGCGTGCGGTACTTTTCTTTACAACTAAAACCTCATTACAAAAGTTGTTTCAAAAAAGTTGTTAACTTTAAAAAAGTTGTTAACTTTCAAAACTGCTAACTTTCGAGAACTATAACTTCGAGAGTTTCATACTTACAATGCATTTCATTGCAATATCCCCCAAATTTCAGCATTTTTCTTCCAAAATTGAAAATCACATCCTCTGAGTACTCTGCCATCATCATCAGAGCAGCAGCAGCAGCACTTGTGTCTACTTGAACTCGGGACATAAGCTCTCCATACATCCCTATCTCGAGCTAATGTTTTCCAATCATCCGCTGTATAATCTACTTCCCTCGAATCTTGTTTAATGTTAAGATATATTAACTACTTTTATATTACTTCTTTTGTTTCCTACATTGTAAAAAATCTAATTTTATACTTTTTGGGGGGAAATGAGAGCTAAATGCCAAGATGATAGGCCATGAATGTGGTGGGAGAAGAGACCTAAGTTAATATTAACCATAGTTTGAGGGTAGCGAATTATTCGGCGGACAATTCCAGGACAGGTATCAGTCTGTAAATCTGCAAGGGAACACTAGTTACCAACTATTCGGTAGTTATCGTTAATCTAATAGGCCTATATAAAAATGAATGTTTGTTTGTTCGTAGGCTACTATTTGCGCGGCCATACTGTTGATCTGATTGTAGTGAGTTTTTTTTTGCAAAATTTGCAGGAGATTCCCGGGATGATCATACGCTATAAGAGAGTTGTGATATTCAACACTTTCACCCCTAAAAAATCACCCTTTGTAGTGAAAAACCTGAAATAAAGTCCCTATTTTGACACTTAAATGTCTTATGCTGCCTAAACCATAACAAATACACCAAATTAATGTACACAGAATTGAATATCTCAAAAAAAAAACTCTACAATAAAGTCAGCGACCGCATATGTTTACCTTCTACGGATAACTCACAATAACCATTTTTGTCTTTCATTGATGCCAAGAAGATCGGGATAAGCAGATTCCCGGGCAAGCATAACAGCGCACGGATGGTGGTAAAAACACATTAACATTTATTTAGGAGTAGCAGCGCACGCCCGGTTTTAGCTAGTTATCATAAGTAATGCCACGAGTGATTTCCAAATGATCGATAAATTCACGACCCACGAAGTGAGAAGTGGAAATCAAGAGTGGCATTTGTTAGGACTATTTAACGAAAAAAATTAAGCTGTTTACTCACAAATCATTCTTTAACTATAGTTATTTTGAAATATTTATATATTTAATGTAAACGGCGATGTTTGAAAACAAATGAGGAACGATAGGTACGCTTCATCTGCTTCTTTTGTTTATCACTGCAACCAGATCGTACTATTTATTGCCAAAGGAACGCAATATTGTAAGAATGCTCTCTAGTGGAGAAAAAATGAAACACATCAAACTGTATATTAATTCATTTCTGATGTCGTATGATGTAAATATGACAATTATATTTTTCTGGATTATTACCTAGGAAAAAATACAGTTAAGAAAGTGCAAACAGTTTTTTTTCTTTTTTTGGTGGTATAATAAATTGCTACAAATGTTTTATATTAACTCCTGCAAGCACTATGTGTTGACATCTATGCACTATATATACAATCTGGTAGCCGTATTTCTTATAGGCTCAGTCACTGCAAAATAATGGTCAGACCTGTTCAGAATATTAAAAAGGAGGAGCTTTCTTTAATATGGTAAATATTACACTGATAAATATTTCGTGAAACACGACTCTGATTGGTTGTAAAACAGAAATCATTGAAACGTGATTGGTCATTGACTCCCATTTGGGGCATGAGTTAAATAGTCGAATTAAATTAGTACTAACTACATGGTTTCCGACGCGTTTATTCACGTTTTCGCTGTAGCCAATTACCAAATCTTTTTTTTTCAGGTTTTATTAGGTAGATAGACTAGGTACGATTGATTAGATGAGATAAGTACTAATAACTTTGCTGCTTTGTTCGAACAATGATTAATAGATACCTTCGTTGTTAATATGGTGTATTTAAGGTTATTTTTTCCTCAATTCTGCTTCAATTTTAAAGAGTTTTTCTCATTTATTTTAGGAAATTACATATACATAAGGTAATTATTCACATACTGCTGTAATATATAAAGGCTTTTTATCTTTATTTATTTATTTATTTATTTTCTGGTTTATTTGAATTTGTATAGCCTGATATGTGGCGTGAAATCTCCTTACAGGGAATGAAGGAAAATATTAACTTTGGATGGCGATGTATGGAAAACTTAAGACGTACAGCCATGAATTCCGGGTTCGATAGTGCCAGTGAGTTATTACTAGCTATTGCCTGTTTAGATAAAAATTTTCTATCGTGGCACGCTACTAAGCCAAGACTTCCTGTTTACATTTCTGGTTATTATAGATGTTTTCTTGGAATGCAGAACACAATTATCAGCTTCATAAATGCAAATGAGTCTCTACATCTAGTTCAATTGTAAACTAGCGAAATTCGGTTAAGGAAGCAGGTATTAATTATACTTAAGAAATTGCAATATGCTAACCGTGTGATATTCTTTACCCTCGTCTGCTATTGAGATACTGTATAATCTTCGTATGTATCGTGTTGAACATGTATTTATGAATAATGTTAATCATAGTCAACAGATGACCAAGCTGAATGTCTGTCTATATCAGTACATCACGACGTGGGATATGGGTGATCTCTTGCGGGAGTTAATCAAGATAATTTAATCTTCCTAATTTGTCTATAGATGTCAGCGTGTGATAAGTGGGTTACCTCATCGCCTCAAAGAGAAATATAGTAGGTAACGAAGTTATTACTTGGGTGAAAAAGGCCGATTAACTTTGATCACAGGTTCTAATTTAAACTTGAGGTTCTTTTACGAGCTCGATAATTTTGTAACTCTGGACTCGCATCGATACTAGTAAAACACACTAACCATAAACAATAAATCGAGACATCCTTTTCAACATAAAATAAGTACATTCAAAAGTCTAATAAATAGGATGTTAAAACTCTCCCTAAATAAAGACAATTATAATAAGGAATTAAATTACATCAAACACATGGCAAAAATTAACGGCTACAACAAACAAATAATAAATAAAATCCTAAACAAACAAAAAAGAAAAAACAACATTACCAACATAACCAAACTTGAAACAGAATCCAATGAAAATAACAAGAAATGGATAACTCTCGTGTACACTGGTAAAGACACATTAAAATTGGCCAAGAATATTAATATATCCTACAGAACTGATAACAAATTAAACAATTTAATAAACAACAACATCGAAGAAATAGATGAATTCAACAATAAAGGCACCTACAAATTAACATGTACAGACTGCAATAAATTCTACATTGGGAAAACTAACAGAAGCTTCAACATTAGATTCAAGGAACATTTCAGAGATTTCATTTACAATGGAGGAAAATCAAGTTACACAAAACATGTAATTCAGGCTGGACACTTATGCATAACATCGATAACACCCTCACAATAGTACATAGAGAAAACATTCCAACGAGAATAAATATACTGGAGGAAATCGCAATCCTAAGAGAAATCAACAACAACCTGATTCTCAATGAATACACACCTAATCCACACACAATCCTCTGTACAAAATTCTCACAACCAAGTCAGTGCTTCAACAAGGGTCAACAAGAACGGACCTAATGCATTCTGCTGATGATGGGATTAGTCCCGAAAGGCGTACAGAGTTTTAAAAGAACTTAGGTTAAGGAGACGGACCTACAATTTAACTATATTATAGTTTTTACCGTACATTATGTTACTCTGGGCTCGCAGCTTAAAATCTATCCCCCACGACATGTTATTTGGATTTCCCATCCTAAAAAATCAATCGATTTCGACCTGGTTTGAAACCACGATGCATGGACCAGAGGCGAATAACTTAACCCCGAGGTCACCAAGTTCGACTGAAAAACATTGCTTTGTTAAAAAATATAACAAAATATTATACAATAATTTAATAATCAGGCTTAGTATTTTAGGTACAATTTTCATAGTAAACGAAGAAGGGAAAGAGGTGCCAAAATAAGCCAAATAGGGGACAAAGAGTCCCACGCCGTAGCCGAATGGTTAAGGCAAGATGCCTTGGCGCAGAGCTAGGGGCCTCCATGGTGGAAGAAATTTTATAATTGAATTTCCACCAGTATGGGACCGATACCTACCCAGCATCGTGAGGCATTTGGGTAGCTACAATAACTGGCGGCTCCTGGTTGATAAAATCAGCTATAACGGCTGGGATATCCGACATGCTAACCACATGTCACCCCTACCCTGGCTGGATAATCGTCTATCTCTGTGGAACACATGTAGGTTAGAGGCCAGCAGCCAATTGGTAGAACAAGGGCCTTATAGGCAAGTCGTGCCATGGAGGAGGAGGGTACAGAGAATTTATTTATTTTATAGCCCATGACTGCTGTTTATTAAAATAATAAAATTGGAAGAAAAAACATGCTAGTATTAGTAAAGCAAAGCATTTTTTATCAATGTTACTGTAAATGCCAATTTTAAAACATCGAAAATTTTTTCCTTTCCTGCAAGTATTTTGTATTTAAAATTTACTTAATTCCACTGAAAGCAGACAGGTTCACTACTCAAATGTTAGTGACAAGGTGACAAGTTAATTTAATATTTGTAAAAGCTAATTTGATGTATATTGAACATTGTAAAGTCTATTAAATGGCAAAATTCGCAGTATAAAATTATTAAAAATGTAATAGAAAGAGATTAAAAGAAGGGAGGAAAAAAGGAATTTATGGAATCAGTGGAACAAAAAGAACTAAATATCGCAAAAAGGGAGATAAAAGTGGTAGGAAATTACTCTCATTCTCAATTTCAAGCAACATATGAATCGTGGATTTATTTCAGAGAATTCTAATTTGTCCTAGAAAAAAAGTGCTCATCTGCAAATCCTAAGCCTGGTTATAATCATATATCGGATTCAGAGATGTGAAATATCTCGTATAGAATTCTAAACTGGGTGACCTTATTGTTCATTGTTTATTTAAGCTTCATTGAGCAGTTTTGATATTGGAAAACCAGTTAGTTATTCAGTAGCACGTGTTCGGTTCGATTTGTGTTTATTAAAAAAAATGTAATCATTTCAATGAAGCAATTTATAGCCTACATGAACAACATTTCATGTCATTTGTACATTTGATGGAATTAAGTTCAACTGACCACAACTGACGGATATTGTTAACGTCACTACGTATTAATCCTATGAGAACAAGTTCATTAATAATATTTACTTTGCATACGATATACAAAATGCATTTTGAAGTAATTAAAATTCTAAAACTGAGACATTTTTCATAAGTAATGCCACGACTGATTTCCAAATTATCGATAAATTCACGACTCACGAAGTGAGGAGTGAATTTATCCAGAGAATTTGGAAATCAAGAGTGGCACTTGTTACGACTATTTAACGAATAAAATGAAGCTGTTTACTCACAAATCATTATTTAAATATAGTTATTTTAAAATATTTAGGTCTCTATATTTAATATAAACGGCGATGTTTGGAAACAAATGAGAAACGTTATGTTTCACTTGTTTATCACTGCAACCATCATATCAATGATCGCAATATTGTAAGAATACACCCTAGTGGAGAAAAAATGAAACACATCAAACCGTGTTTTAATTAATTTCTGATGTACTATGTTGTAAATATGTGAATTGTATTCTTCTGGAACGTTATTAACTGGGAAAAATACGTTTAAGAAAGAGCAAACAGTGTTTTTTTTTGTGGTATAATAAATTGCTGCAAATGTTCTTAAGTTATATCCCGCAAGCACTATCTCGTAACATTCGTGCACTATATATACAATCTGGTTGTCACATGCGGTCACTGCAGAATAATGCTATGACCTTTACAGAATGTTAGAAAATAGGAGCTTGATTTTACAGTGATAAAATTAAACTGATAAAATCGAGGTGAAAAATGACTGTGATTGGTTGTATATAAAAATCATTGAAATGTGATTGGTCATTGACTCCCATTTGGGGCATGAATTAAACAGTTTTCTCCAAATATTCATCCATCACATGAATTAATATCAGACCTCAAAATAGTTACTCTAGGAACTATATATAGCCCTATGTTTAAAAATTGATGCAACAGTAAATTAATTTAACGCCTGTACTAAGTAAAAAGTAAAAGTAACCATATTTTAACTTTAGTCCACTAGTATATTATCCCGCGCCGTAGCCGAGCGGGTTTAAGGTATCATGAATTGGTGCAGAGCTACTGAATTGAACTGGTTCGTGTCCTAATGGGGGAAGAAATTTTCTCATGGAATTTCGACCACTACGGAAAAGATGCCTACCAAGCATCGTGAAAAATTTGGATAGCTTCATTTATTAACTAGACTCCAGGTTGAGAAAACCGCTATTATTGGGGGACGCGACATGCTGACTACGTCACCACTATACTTCTTGAATGATTGATCACATGTGGGTGTGAGACCACCAGCTGACCGATAGGCCAAGGACCATTTAGTCATGTCGCGCCATGGAGAGAGTTCACTATAATAGAACTCAATTTGATTGTTAATTGACTATACACATTTGTTGTTTCTCAGTTTTGCGAAATGTGCTAGACGAATTCATGTTTTTTTTTTTTCTCGTCTTGTTAATTTTCGTTGTGCAATGTGTGAAGGAAATGTCCACCGCTGTGGTCTCGAGGTATCGTGCTGCCTTGTCACGCAGCGGGCCCGGGTTCGATCCCCGGTCGGGACAGTTTTTCTGGGTGAGGTTTTTATCGGGTTTTTTCCTCACCTGTAAGACAAATGTCAGGAAAACTTTTAGGCCCAAACGGTCCCCAAAATCATATGGCCATCGCAATCATCATCATTCATATTCATCTTAGATTAAGTTTAGGATTAGGGACTCTCCTGGCGCACCATTATCATCATCATCACCCATCATATCATCGGGGCAACGTAACTCCGCCTTCCAGGCGCCCCAACCTCAGAAGTGGGTTACAAGTACGCCATGCCAGGAGAGAACACCATAAATGTCGAAAGACAACCTGGGGAATTTGAAAAAAAATGTGTGAAGGAAATTTATAATTTTAGAATGTAGATACTGGAGTTGGAAGTAAATATCAGTAAGAATAAATAGGCTATATGGTCACACGTATAAATATATATTATATAATGAAACGAATATAAAAAACATTAGGAAAATTTTGAAGAGGTGGCAGAATTAAAATATCTGGAAACAATAATTACAGACAGGAATGATATGCAGAAAGAAATTTAACATTATGTTAACTCTGAAAAAGTGTGCTATTGTGGATTACACGGACTCTTGTCATTCGAAGTACTCTCAGAAAATGTTAAACTAAAATATATTAAGACGGTTATCGTACCAGTTAAATGGATGCAAAACATGGTCTCTTATGTTTAGGAAGATGAAAAGATTACGAGTATAAGGTAATTAAGTTTTTGGGCAAATCTTTCGACCGAAGAGACGAATAGACAGGTACATGTAGAAATTCATATGAGACTCGGCTACATGTTACGGGACAAATGATCAGATAAGGACAGATAAGTCTCATGGACTATATTGTGAAGGATAATACTTGATATAATATAAATTCTGCTACATTATCATTCGCTTTAACGCTTTATTAGCCTTTGTAAATCATTAATGAAGTAAAGTGCTATTTAATAACTAATTCTATGGGTTATTGAACCCATAGGGTGAATGCTATATTCGCTGAATCTATTTTTGTTTTAGCTAACTGAATCCAGTTCCCGTGTAGTTGAATTCCTAAAGATACAAATTTGTGTGCTTGATTATTGTCCAGTCTGAATGAGAAAAAGTTATTATGGAAATATATATATATATATATAAATGTTTTGAATAGTGATTTATGCGATGGAAAAATAATTGCCGAATAGTTTAACAATAGACTATACGTAGTTGTATTAAATATTTTCGATGTATTGTTTGTTATGGTTCTACTAGTAAAAGCATTCTTTTACCAGATGGATTTGATAAGCTGCCAGGATGCACACATTGATGGGAAACAGCGATTGTATCAAGTTGTCTGGGCAGATCTTCTATTACTGTGTAGGAGAACGTTTCGAATAATAAGAAACTACTATTATGTAATTAATTGAAGATAGTTTCACTCTACTCTCTATAAATTTGACTAGGTCATTTTGAAAAGGTTAATTTCCATTTTTTTTTTACAAATTCACTACTGAAGTACTTGATTGAGTATCTCTACCAGTTATATTGTATGGGTGCGAAACATGGACTATTACTTTAAGGGAGGAAAGGAGATTACGAGTATTTGAGAATAAAGTTCTTAGGAAAATTTTTGGACCAAAGAGAGATGAACAGACAGGTGAATGGAGAAGACAACATAACAATGAACTACATGGTCTTTATAGGAAGCTAGATATAATAAGAACAGTTAAGTCTCGTAGACTGCGATGGGCAGGACAGGTTGCGCGTATGGGGAATGAAAGACGTGCATGGAAACTTCTTGTAGGAAAGCCAGAAGGAAAACGCCCAGTTGGTAGACCAAGAATGAGGTGGGAGAACAACATTAACTATGATTTGAGGGAAGTAGATTATACAGGAATGATTGGAAAGCATTAGCTCAGGATAAGGATGTATGGTGGGCTTATGTCCGCGCGGCCATGAAGCTACGGGTTCGATAGTGCCAGTAAGTAAGTACTTGAGTATCAGTTCATGTATTCCATATGAAAACGTATTTATAGACATGGTGATATTCATGATTTCATATAGATAATGTGTCATCTCCTACTATCGATAGATGGTCTTTTATTGTCAAAAACATAGTACAACGTATGACAACGTTAATGCATTAGTATGTTGAATACTGTGGTGTCCCAACCAGTTAATGTTAAAATATTAATGAACACTGTAAAGCAGAGTCAGAGTCAATACTGATTTAATTTTTCTTTTAAATTTTGAAACAGAAAGATTCTTTATACCATCTGGAAGACTATTGAATATATTCACGAATATACCACCTCATAACAATTTTGTATTTTACTAAATTTAAATTTATTAAAATATATATTGTTATTATTAATCGTAGGATAGTTATGAAGAGATATACATCACGTATATTTGTGTAAATTATTTTTTATGTAAGGAAAACAACTAAATACATAACATTGATGCCAGGCTAAAAAATTCCTAATTTTATGAAAAGTGGTTTTACAGCTAGTTGTATTTGTATTTCCACTAATTATTCTAATAGCTCTTTTTTTCGTAGAATAAAAAGCTTTTTCGATAATTATGGTTGCTCCACAATAGAATAATTATTCTAATAGCTCTTTTTTCGTAGAATAAAAACCTTTTTCGATAATTATGGTTGCTCCACAATAAAATCCCATAGCTCAAATGATGGTAAATATGACTATAATAAGCCGTAATAACTTGCAATTAAAAACGGCAGATATATTTTTTGACACGACCTTGGTACATCACAACGCTTCCCTCAAGAAATTTGAAGGTAAAATAAAATCTCCCTTGTCAGTTTTCTGGCTATATGGTGAATATGGGATTTCCATCCTAAATCAGTCAAGATTAAATGCCTAGAAACTTATTTGAATTAGAAGAACACAGAAAGCTAATATGATATGGGCACGTAAAAATAATGCAGGATGGAAGACTACCAAAGGCCATCTATACATGGAAAATTAAAAGAAGGATCAGAAAAGGAAAATCAAGAACAACCTGGAAGAATAACGTTCAGAATTCAATGAGGAAATTTGGTGTAACGGATGAAGACACAGTGGGCAGAGAATTATGGAGAACTTTAATTAACATAAATCTGTGAAGGTGCATTACAAACTGATAGTCTAAAAGTACGTAGTCATTTAGTCATTTATGTAATTTTAAAACTTGTGTTAATTATTAAGATTATTTGGAGAAAACCCTCAATGATGAGAAAAAATCTCAAAATGAATGAAATTCTACTTGAGTTTATTTAAACTATAAACTGTTTTGCTTATATTGAGACTAAGTTTGTTAGCACTTGGCTGTCAAAACGCCTGATTCTTCGTTAAAAAAACGCATAACAGTTGTTTATTGCAAAATATCATTTCTGCTCTAGAGATAAACTGGTGGAAGGTTCTCCAGTTTTATTTTTTATTAAATAATTGGATTACTGTTGGAAACAAAATATGCCAAAATAAAGTTGTTTAAGTTATCCATTCCGCAACTTTATGAAACACTGGCGAGAACAGTAGCAAAATATGCAGCTGAAACATAGACATTAAATATAGAAGATGAAATTACATTAATTATATTTTAAATAAATTTTATTATTATAAATATTTGTGGAGAAATATGTGAAAGTAGAACTTGGAGAATAAGAAATAATAAAAAAAATATATATATTTGTAAAGGCCAGGATATTGTAAAATGTATACAAAACCGTTAAGAATGAGTTTGGTAGGATATATTTATAAATTGAATGGAAACAAAATGCTCTAAAATATTTTAAATAGTGTGGTGCTGATATGAAGTATAGGAACAGGTAGACCAACGAAAAGGTGGCTACCAAGAATTTAGACAGCGATCTCCTTAAAATGTAAGTTAGGGATTGGAGTAAGAAAGTTATGAAGAGGGATAAGTGGGGGAGGATTATGAAGGAAGCCAAAGCCCACCCTCGGCTGTAGAGCTGAAAAGAAAGAAAATATTTTTATCAACTTTCATTTTATAAAAATAAAATTTTTAATGTATTGACTCGGGGAACTATAAGTCTCACTACCACGGCCTACAGCCCGAAAATCGTCTTCAAGATAATCATAACATTTTTTAATCATTAATATGGGCCATATGTGTTTATTGTGGAAGCAACGAGAATCTATTAGTTATTCAAAATATCTCTGCAGGCGGAAGAATTACGAAGCTCTGTTTGATGCTACACGTGACATCATATTAGGCAGTGTACACGTCAGCGTCCCACGTCCCATTCCACTCTGCACTCATAGATAGCAGTGTCACGTGGTCTATTCCTGCATAAACACGACTGCAGTGCCCTCCGTCAACAACTGCACTTGCTCCTTAAACGGGTAATAACACACCTACAATTCCCTAGTAAAGCTGCAAAGCATAGCATGAAAATGCTATGAATGTAGTTAAAGACCTGCCCTCGGGCAGTATTACTATAAATGAATGGATATATGTTTATCTAGACATATTTACATAATACGTAATATATTTACGACAAAAAATATTTCGTTAATTTTTGTGGAAATATAATGGAATGCAACTTCGGTTCATATTGGAAACGGATCATCCCCACAGAGAAAAAATAATTCCCCTGGCCTTCATATGGGACCATTAATGCTTATGTAGACATGCTTACATTATATATAATCAAATCATTTGTAAAAAAAAAATGTTGCTTTCATTTATCTCTAAATACGGAAGAATTATTTTTTGCTTACCACGTAAAATTTGTAAACACGGAGATTAAAATATAAAACTATTATTCACCTGAAAGGTCCGTCTCCTCAACTTAATTAATTATTTAACTGTAGCGCTTTCGTGACTTGTCCCATCATCGGCAGGATTCAAAACTGGTGTTTCACTGAAGATCTGGTAGAGGGGGTAACATGTATTGGGTTCGTTTTCGTTTATCAGATTGTCGTTGTTGTGAGCTGCTTTCATGATTTTATATTTTAATTTTGAATAATACCTCAACGGAACACATCATGAATCTTATAAAAGTTAAACACGGAGACGTCTAACAGAACATTTTGTTTGTTTCAGGTATGTGCTGATATTTCTGTACTACAAGTAAATTTCCATTACTCCTGTCGTTTAAAGTAAGCAATCCACATTTCAAATACTTCTCAGATCTTGTAAAATAATTTCTCCTGACTTTATTCATGTATAAAGCTTATATATTTGTGCTATTCGTTTGGAAAGGTTGTAAATTTTTGAAGTGTTATTTCATTTTTACATTGAATATTATAACTGTAGCAAGGATTTTGTGTCAAGGATTATTTATTCACATTTATCTAGTCACATATATACATTGACATATAAAATGAATAAACAGCATATTCTTAAATCTGATTCCCCGAATGATTTGTGTTCGAGAAATTGTTAAATTAATGTATTGAAAGAAATTAATTAAAATAGTAACACTACCTACTTTACCTATACAGGGTGCTCTAAAATTCCCCTTACAAACTTCTAGGACTTGTAGATGGGACTGAGTTGATAATATTTACGTAGAATTGGAAACCATGTTCGGAAATTTACCGTTTCCATGCTACAGCAGTTTGAAAACATGATTTTAACATGACCACTTTTACAAGTAATTTGTTATGAGGCGTGACACAGTACATCACTTGTTTTACAATTCAACTCACTAATAATCAAAGAAACAAAATGGAAACTGAATCATGACTTGCATTAATAATCCCGGATACACCCTCCACAATCAACTTTTGAAGTTTTCAAAATTCCAAATAATTTTAACATTTAAAGGGACACGCCGTAACGTAATGGTTAAGGCACTGCGCTACAAGCCGGAAGGTCGAGGGTTCGAGCCCCGTGGGGGTCAGGATTTTTAAACTGACCCAAACCCTCTGGCGGCACTATGGTCCTGGGGTCGACTCAGCCTCTAACAGAAATGAGTACCAGACGCTTGTTCTCGGGGTAAAGACGGCCGTCACGCAGGGCTGACAACCCGGCTGGCATCAAGTGCCGATTGTCTAGAAAAGTGGGAGCCTTAACCTCCTACTACCCCAAGGGCCTCCTGAGGCCTGTCGTGGGATCACTTTATTATTTATTATTATTTAACATTTAAAAATAAACACCTGTTGAGTCGTACGTTCAGGCAATGCTTGTTTTCAAACGGCTGTAGCACGGAAACGGCAAGTTTCCGGACATGGTTTCCAATTTTATATATCATCAACTCAGTCCCCTCTACAAGTCCTAGAAGTTTTTAAGGGGAATTTTAGAGCACTCTGTATATAAGTACTCATATAAAATTACCTATATAAAATGATTCGTAATAAAGAAGTGTGTGCGTGCTTGTTTGTGTGTGTGTGTGTGTGTGTGTACAAATACTCTCCCACAGATTTTATAACGAGTGTGGGACGAGAGCCATGAAAATCGGAATTTTTACTTTTTTGTATCGATCACTGAAAGTAAACAGAAGACAGGAAATAAACTAGAGAGTAGGCCTACACATTTCGTAGCTGGGTCAAAACAAAGAGCATTGCTGATGCATAAGTCCCATATTCTGCTTATTTTTATGGCGTTTTGATGTTCTTCTCCCACTTGTCCATAAGTCCTTACACCTAGTCCATGAAATCATATTCCTTCAACTTTAGACGGCTGAGTGCACATGAATTTTTGAGTCAGATCTATTCATGGTGGGGCTGATTATGCATTAGACTTTTGTCTTATTGGAAATACTATTTTCTTTTGTAGCGTGTTCAGTTTTAATTTTACTGTTGCTATTTGTATTTTCCTATCATATTGAAATTTGATGGTTGCTTCAGGTTCTTTATACAGTTCATGACGTTGTGGGTTACTTCCAGTGTTCGTTTGGTCATTTATTAAATTTCCAGAGAATGTGTGTTCTTGGTTCGTTTTCTTATAGCACTATTTTCATTAGCTAAGTCAAGTCATCTACAGGTACACGTCCGATTATACCCATATATATCCATCCATCCATCCATCCATAGTAAATCCGCCCGAAGGCAGGTCCTTCACTGTAATCATAGCATTTTTGATGCTATGCTTGCAGCTTTACTAAGGAATTGTAGGTGTGGTAGCTTCCCGTTGCTTTCCACACCGGTGAAGGATGATGATGATGATGATAATGATAATGATAAGGGTGATGATGGCCATATGATTTTGGGGACCGTTTGGGCCTGACATTTGTCTTACAGGTGAGGAAAAACCCGATAAAAACCTCACCCAGAAAAAATGCCCCGACCAGGGATCGAACCCGGGCCCGCTGCGTGACAAGGCAGCTACCTCGCGGCCACAGCGGTGGACAACCATAATATATATATATATATATATATATATATATAATAGCACAAGACCACGATGACATAGAATATATGGCTAAAAAACTAAAAGAAGAATATGAAAAATGGGGACTTTATAAAAACTTTGAGAAAACTAAATACCTGTGTATAGGAGAAGAAATGGAAAATATAAATTTCAACAATGGAGAAGAACTATAACCTAGTATTGAATGCACTTATTTAGGAACAAAATTAGACCATTCAGGCGATAACACAGTGGAAATTAAAAATAGAATCGCACAAACAAAACAAGCAATAAATGCTTTAAACTCTGTTTGGTGGAGCAAAAATATTACAAAAAACAGAACATTACAAATATATCAAACCATAATTCAGAGCATTTTAACATATGGTGCTGAAGTCTGGCAAATTCCTACCAGGGAAATGAAAAGAATTTTAAGTACAGAAATGGATGTTTTAAGAAGATCAGCTGGAAAATATAGAATGGATAGAATACGAAATAAAGAAATAAGGGAAATTATGGGTGTACAAGAGGAGCCGGACATCATAGACATTATAGAAAAGAAAAGGTTGCAGTGGTACGGCCATGTCAAAAGAATGCCAGAGCAAAGGTTGCCAAAAATTGTTATGGAATGGATCCCAATGGAAAAGGAGGAAGAGGAGGAGAGACCGAAGAAAACTTGGATAGAAGGGGTACAAGCAGCTATGAATATCGGAGGAATGGAGGAAGATCATTGGATGGACAGAGAGGAATGGCGTTTGGTTTCCGGAAGACGGCGGCAGCTGCCATGATACCGGAAGATGATGATGATATATATAAATGGAATCCACTGTATGTGAAGAGTGCAGGGAAAGAACCAATTGTCTATAATTTTTTTCGAAATGGAGTTTGAGGCGCCATTAGATTCTCCATGGAAAGCAGTATCGTTTAAAAGTGTGAAACAGTTATTGATACAGTTTATAGTTTCGATTTATTTACCTCTAAAGTTAGTGAAAGAGGAAAGGAAGAATGCTTGTTGCATAACTAAAATTACGTTTTCTAAGTATTTAGGTAGAAGTGACTTGCCTGATTTTTTTCCTGTATCCTTCATATGCACTTGTGTTCTTTTAACGAACTACCAATAAATGTAGCATTTGGTCTCGTAAAACATATTTAAAAATATTTTAAAAATCATCTGTCCTACATAGTCGACAACGAACATGACCATCACAATTATATACGAGTATGCCTATATATAAACGTTCTAGCGGCAGAAATTCTTCGTTTTTGTAACCAAACTTGTCATAGAGCAATCAAATGAAGAAAGTATGTAAAAGTTCGTTAACCAACAAAATTGTCCCATTTAAGTTGGGGTTAACCTGAAGCGAAAATTTAATAATCGCTCTAGCGCCCCTCAATTTTAGATTTTTTGCAATGAATCTCTGTATATGCCGCTAGAATAAAATTAAAGTAATGTAATCCCACTACAGGCCTCAGGATGCCCTTGGGGTAGTAGGAGGTTAAGGCTCCCACTTTTTCTGGACAATCGGCACTTGATGTCAGCCGGGTTGTCAGCCCTGCGTGACGGCCGCCTTTACACCCAGAACAAGTGCCTGGTACTCATTTCAGTTTGAGGCTGAATCGACCCCAGGACCATAGTGCCGCCAGAAGGCTTGTGTTAGAATAAAATTAAGACACTAAACAATAGCAAAATTCTACCATTTCGAGTGAGGGTTTGTAAAAAAAAATGCCATAATTTAAATACGAAGTGGAGGCTGCCATATCTCGTAGTGTAGCTGGACACATACGATTTAATAAACAAAATAAATATATAATGCGCAAACCAGCTAAATCTGACCATAAATTCGACATCCTGAGGAATTCCCTCATTTTACGCCCTTCCTCCTTGTTGAAAAAACTTAAAAAGAATCTTAATATCCACTAGTGTACCTACGAACAAGCCTGGTATGATAATGTTTTCTTCCAAATGCCCCAGGTTGTCATTTCGATATTTCTGGTGTTCTCTCCTGGCTTGGCGTATTTGTAACCCACTTCTGAGGTTAGGGCGCCTGGAAGGCGAGATTACGCTGCCCCGATGATATAAGAGTTGATAATGATGTGCCACGAGAGGCCATAAACTAAACTTAAGCTGATTAGGTGAATATTATATTGATGATAATGATGGCCAAATGGTGTTCGGGGACCATTTGGGCCTTAAAGTTTCCTGACATTCATCTTACAGGCGAGGAAAACCCCCGAAAAAAACTTCACCCACGAAATTTGTCCAGACCGGGGGGCTAACCCGTGCCCGCTGCGTGACAAGGCAGCACGCTATCTGTAGACCACAGCGGTGGACAGCCTAGTATGAGAGTAACTCGCCATTATTAAAGATAGACTAAAATCGATGCAAAAAAATCGAGAACAAAGACGGTTTACAAGAGCCAGTAAGTAGTTAAGTGGCCTCCGGAGTTTGCGGAGATTTGATCTTCCAGTGAAGTAGAACACCGTACAAACAAGATTTAATAGAAGTTTCTTGTTGGTTTGGGAGGGGGATGGGTGGTCGTTGTTTTCCTCGAGTGGCAGACGCCGTCGCTAGTCTTGTAAATAGTGAATGAAGAGATTTCATCGAATTATGACACAAAAACAGTAATGCACTTACAAGAGCTGCAATAAAGTGGGATGCCTTTAAACTCTATGCTTGAAGAGTTTGGAGTGGGGGAAGGAGGGGAAAGAGGTATCAATGACTCAAGGAGGAGGACAGAATCGCCAACTATAATCTACAGTTCGCCTGCGTTAGTCTGCGTTGGAACTTCGAAGAGTGTAGTCGTGTTATCTTCGTTCTCTATAGGTTTACTAGTTTGCTTTAAACTAGAGCAGTTTACCTCTTTAGAACATAACTTAGAACTTTCTGAGAAATTTTAAGCCTGGTGTTGAAATAATTATTCGGAAGTGTGAATTTGAATATTTTGTCTAAAAAGTGCTTCAGCGACAAACTTTTGGCATCCACATTTTCTTGAAGATTGAATATAAAGGTAAGTTTTTAATTTTTGTACACTCATGATTAGGGCTCGGAAGTTAAGGAAATATATATTTTTAAATTTAATATCTGAAGACGAGGTCCATAGTAATAAATTAATAAATATTTTGTCATTTTAGGCCAGAAAATGATGATTTTTTATTCGTCCTTTCCTTCCTTTTTCGACATTTTCTGGGTTATTGGGTCTTTTTTTATTGTCTTTTTAAGTCTTAGCGGCTTTTCTTTGCTATTATATTTTCTTTCGACTGTATTTATAACATTTGTGTAACTTAATTAATCTTCTAGCAAATTTACTTCTAGTTATACCAATTTGAATTTAAATTTATTTCTCCAGGATATCCATAGCGGGTTCGCTCAATTCATTGTAGGTGGGAAAGAATTGTTCAATCTAAATTCTCCAAGTATGAAAGTATAAAAAAAAGCATTTTAGTTATCAATTTTTTTCGCAGCGTATGTTGCACATCACTTGAATTTTGTATCCTTTAAACATTATCTTATTATATTAATTAAAAATGTATTTGAAATTAAAATCAATATTTAATTTGAATATCCTTTTTACGTCATTTTACCGCAGTTTTTAGGTTTTTTAGGATATATTTAGGTCTTTTTGAAAGTCTTTTATAGGCATTTTGTAGGTTTTAAACTTCCGAGCCATACTCATGATAGTAATATTTTAATTTCGACATATTTATTACACTAAAAATGCGTAATTGGTAAAATTAGTAGCGACCGGATTCTGACATGCTAACATAATATAACTACTAGAGAGATCATTTCTTAACTTTTAATTTGGCAAAATTCTATTTCTTACGCCAGCTTATTTAAATGTGTCAGTCTATTGTGAAAACAAATCGTAAGTTATTGCATATTATTGTAAAGTGTGACAAATTTATATAAATTCTAAAGATTAATTTTTGCATTGTTTTATTAAAATAACACTGAGCAACAAAATAAACTTTTTTTGTCTCAGAAAGAAAAATGTGATTCTGATAGCATTTTTCTCCTGAATTCAAATATGATATCGGGTTTTCTCCATCACGCAAGGTTTCCAATTGCAAACACTTAAATATTTTGTACATTCGTAACTACACAATATTCGAACATTCGGACTCACCTAGAAAGTATTAAATCACGATTTTCTGCTATATTTCGCCTGTGGAGCATCCCTCTTGATGGTCCAACAATAATCGGCCAGCATATTAGGATTACATTTGCCTTGATATCTCTTTTCCATAGCTGAAATCTCCTGATGAAAGTGTTCCCCGTGCTCATCGCTCACTGCGCCAAGATTTTCTGGGAAGAAATTTAGGTTTATTTAAAAAATAATTATTTAAATCCATTAATTGAAATAAAAAAAACTTTGGGTGACGGAGAAATTCCGAATACATATTTGAAAACACGATAAAAATCTGCACTAAGTACAACTATTGGTACGCATGAGGCAAAAATCATGTTGATCAGCGTAATTCCTCATTTATCAAGTAGCTGGCATTACAATAAAATTGGTACAAGTGCAGTTTTTAAAATTTTGATTTTCTTTGAAGGATTCTAGAGACAGGCAGCTACTTATTTCAACTAGTTGCGATTTCCAGTAACAGAAACGCAAGACTGCGAAGAAAGGATTTATTATTGAAATGTTCTATAGTTGGTATATTTAATAATATATGTAGGCTATATTTATCTATGGGAGTTCTAGTTAATTCTAAATTATTCAAGAGAATTTATAAGCGTTTTGGACAACAGTGTACCGCAACAGTTGGAGCTGATGGTGTTGTGTTTATTGTTGGAATTAATTAATAAAATATATGCAGTGACCGTGGTCCCGAGTATCTCTGCAATCCCTTCTTTTAAAGCTGCTTTTAATTTTAAACTCGTTAAAAATTCTAATTTAAATGTCTACACTCAGTACGTTCCTTTGAGCTGTAGATGTACAGTTGCACTCAGTATTAACTCACGGGCATTATCGAACCTGGAAGATGATTGCCGCGGTGACTTAAGCTATATATATACATCCCTACCCTGAGATATTTTCCACACAGTCCCTGTAAAATTCATCTCCTTCCAGCATTGTTTAATGTTATTCTCCTGCCTTATTCTTGGCCTACATACTGGAGGATTTCCTTCCTTTTCCACACAAGTTTCCATGTTCCTGATTATTTCGTGCATATCTCAGTCGAACGAGACTTTACTATTCTTGTTCCACATAGTAAAAGTGCTATGAATCAATCATAGACTGGTGTTGGCCAACAGGGGATATTGTGGACTTAAAAACAATTAGTTCCCGATGTCTAAGTCGTCAAACACAATTAAAAAATTATAAAAACCTTTCGAGATCTGCTGCCATCTATGTCTGTGAACGTTGGGCCCTAACAAAATCCCAAGAAAAGAAAATTAGAATATTTGAAAGGAAAATATTTGGCCCAATATGCGAGAGTTGACATTGGTACATTACATGTATTGATGAATTATATAAAGTATATCATGACAATGATATCATTAGTACAATTAAGATGGCAAGAATTAGATGACTGGGACATCTCTACAGGGAAGAGAAATCAGATATCGTCGTAAGGTCACATTGACAACTATAATTGGAAACAGAAGAGTTGGACGTCCTAACATTAGATGGTTGGACAACGGTGAACAGGACCTGAGGACACTGGGTGTATATAAGAATGGAGATGGAAGGAAACAGCCAGATCTTCAGCGTCATATTGGATTCAGTCAAATCAGATCTTAGGAATTATCCGGACCAGATTATAGTCCAAATTGACTATAATCTGCCGGATAACACCTACACGATCACAACAACTAGCTACCTGACGACATAATGATAAACGGGAGCACCGCGACTGCTGACTTTTCGACATATTTATTAGCTTCAAGCCACTCTGCTAGGGTTTTCGGTGGTTTTCCCTAGCGTTAAGACAAATGGAGTGGTTCCCTGGACTCCACCAGTAAATTGCAGTAAATTCTAAATTTAATTTCAACTTTGGCATTAATCAATAATTTTTCTAAATTCTAAATTTCGCCAGTCAGCACATCCTGAAAAGAGCCTTTTTTTTCTTATTTTTTCTTTTATTGGCGACTTCTCCTCGGAACTTCAGCACACTAAATGAATTAAAATTCTAAATTAAATTGTAGATTAGAACTCGATCAAGACTTCAAGCGCGGCTTGCTGATGGAGCTCCAACAACCAATCAACAACCAGGACGGCGCACTGATGAACACACATTCACCAGAGGCGTCCTCCAGAAACATCGCAACAGCACACCATTGATCCCTCCGGTGGAAATGCCAGGAATCTTAGTACGCAGCCATCGTAATTCCAAACTAGCCATTATGGCTCATATGGGTAAAGAGGGCTAATCATATAAGACCCTATATTGCCTAGGGTGTCTCGGCACCCGTTACATACTTCGTTCGTTCGTGGAGAATAGAGACGAATGGAGGCACATTTTAAGGGCGGTCAAGGCCTGCAACGGACTATGAAACCAATGGTGATGGAATGATGACCAGTACTAAGAATTGTCTGCAATCTAATATATAAAAATGAATGTTTGTTTGTTGCCTTGTTAGTTAGTTTGTACTTTATGCACGGCCATACCGTTGATCCGATTGTGATGAGGCTTTTTGCAAAATGTTCAGGAGATTCCCGGGATGAACATAGGCTATAAGAGAGTTGTGATACTCAACTCCTACACCCTTGAAAATCGCCCTTTGTAGTGGAAAACGTGAAAAAAATTAGCTCTTTGGACGATTAAATGGCTTACGCTGCTTAAACCATAACAAATATACAAAATTAATGTACACAGAATTGAATATCTCAAAAGCTCTACAAAAAAGTCCTCGACAGCATATGTTTATCTCTTACGGATAACTTACAATAACCGTTTGTGTCTTTCATTGATGCCAAGAAGATCGAGACAAGTACGTAGATTCCTATGCAAACATAGCAGCACATGGCGGGTATTCTTTTACGGATAACTCACAATAACGAATTTTGTCTTTTAGCTTATTTATGCCAAGAAGATCGGGATTAGTAGATTCTCGGACAATGCCGGGTAAACAGCACGGGGTATCTAAAAATAATTACGATATAAATGTTTCGTCTTCTTTATTTAACTAAACATAAAACACATTAATTTTCGTATTTCAACTCATTTATGTCAAGAAGATTGGTGTAAGTAGATTCCCAGGCAACGCCGGTTAATCAGCACGGGGTATCTAAAAATAATTATTTTTCCTTTTACTTATTCAACTAAACATAAAAGCACATTAAATTTAATTTATTTTGGCGTAGCAGTGCACGCCGGGTATTAACTAGTATTTGTATAAAATTAATTTAAACTGTTTATGTAAATATCCTATTCCATGCTTACTGCATATCTATATTTCCATCGACAAATAGAGAATCGAGATTTAGACAGCGATAACCAAGTGGTGTAGAGAATCATAAATAAAGCACAAGTTTGTGACCAGGAAGGAAACCACACAAAATCCTGGTTACAAGTACTAACATTGTTCCAGTCACGTTTCCCCTCATAATCTTGTTTATTGCCGAGTTATGGATCGCTTTCCTAACACACACACCAACTAAATTGAAAACAATAACACATAACTTCAATTTATAATGAAAAAATTCTTCTCAAGTACCGTGCAGCACCAACAAGCGTCTCATATTTACCAATAGAGAAGATGCGTTTTGTATTTCTATGACTAATGCCTGTTCGTAACGGGGATTGATGAGTCTTAAGGGAAGAGGATAGCCTAAAATGGTGCAAATGTTTAAAATTCCATTTCATGTGTTGAGGTGACGCACCAGTTAGGAATCCTCTCAATACAACTACACAAAATTGGCTAAAGTTTTCTATCTTTATTTATTGGGAAAAGAAAATATATTCAGAGAATATTGTAGAATAAATTAAAGTTTTTGTTTTTATTTTTTAAACATTAGAATATTGCTACTTACGATGGTAAATGATAACATAGTTTTAACTAACTAACTCACTGGCACTATCGAACCCGTAGGTTCATGGCTGCGCGGACATGAGCTCTCCATACATCCCTATCCTGAGCTAACTTTTCTAATCATTCCCTGTATAATCTACTCCCCTCAAATCATAGTTAGTGTTATTCTCCTACCTCATTCTTGGTCTACCAACTGGGCGTTTTCCTACAAGAAGCTTCCATGCACGTCTTTCATTACCCATTCGTGCCACATGTCCTGCCCATCGCAGTATACTAGACTTAACTGTTCTTACTATATCTGGCTTCCTATAAAGACCATGTAGTTCACTGTTCGTTAGTTTTCTCCATTCACATGTCTGTTCACCTCTCTTTGGTCCAAAACTTTTCCTAAATTAATTAAAAGGTTTATTAACCCTGCACATACATACAGGGGTCTGTAGTACCCCAGCAACATTTCAGATTCAAACAGATTGAATCTTTCTAAAAACTTCAACATGGCGCTTCACGTAAATTTGAATTATAGTGTTAGCTTGCCCACATGCTACTTAAAATCTCAGTTGGTGAAAATACATACATGAAAATAGTAGTTAATTCGTCGGTCGTGCGGCTGGGGTTTGTTGGACCCCAGTGTGTTGAATGTGCAGAGTAATTTTGTACTGTAATGGGCCTACTCAAATTTTCAAAAAAAATTCTCATAACATTTATCTGTAGCCATAATATGAACTAATAACAATTACCGATAATTTTAATTGTGTAATGTGTATTCTACTTTTTTTATTTAGGAATATTCCACAATACAGTGTTTCTCCTTCAACCCAAAGTGATTTGTTGTCAGAGGTTTCTGTCTAAGGCTTCTTCTTCCCTCATCTCTAGCTTCCATACTTCTCTTCACTCCATCCATCCATCCATCGTTTTCTAGGCCTGCATCTTCCACTTCTTCAATTACCTTTCCAATTATGGATCTTCTTTGGTATTCATTCTTCTTCCATTTTTATGAGGTGTCCTTACCATTTCAAACGTTTTTCTTCTATGTTTCTTAATACGTTTATTTCAACTTGCATAATACCCGAGGCGAACCAAAACTAACAGCTAATGCCTTGTAGTTTAGTGTTGATTCGCTAAAGGCTAGAGGAAGACAACCTTGATTACAAATTACCTGATCCTCCAGGTTGGAGGTTGTAGCAATGGGCCAGCTCCTCATTCTACTGAAAAAATATACAATGCTAAAAAACCTAAAGAAAAGAATGCCGGACGGAATTACCTACAACGAACTAGCAGTAAAAGGTTAATGAATATTAGATGTTGAACGTACAAGGAAATTGTTTTCTACTTATATCTGTAATTAATCTGCTGAACACTCTAGGAAGAGCAAACTTAAAAAAATGACAATTTTTAATATATTGTTTTTGCATTTTTTCTCATGTATTCTTCAATGAAAATAAAATACAATAACACACAACTTAATCATAAATATTTTGCTCGATTTTTTGTAACACGTTAAAAATCTTCTGGGTCTGTGAGACCCCAGTATGTAGTTTCTGTAAGAAAAACTAAGTTTGAAGGTGCAGGTTTAATATATACACACCTACAATAACTGGAAATATAACTAGTTGAGTTTCGCTAGGAGAAAATTATTCATTGCAGTCTGTTCCTAATCTCCATACTTCGAAAACATAAAACTACTGTGGGATGACAATTTAATAATCTTGAACGGTAAAGTAGCACCACATACCCTGAAGTTTTGTTATGGGTCTCCCTCCTGATCCGACACATGAAGTACTGCACTCATGACTCATATTTGGATGGGCCCATTCCCGCAACACTACCGTTGATTCGTATTGTCCCTCTAGGTTATTATTCATTCTGGTAGCCATGAGGAAGCACACTGGTGTGCCCCATTTGATCCCCTTCACTTAACATAAAGGTACGTACACATATGCGCGCCGCGAACACGAACGGCGCATGCGCGGCGCGTGTTATGTTCGTCGAAATGATTAATTTCAACGAACCTCCTACGATCCGTAGGAAACCCACAAACCTTCAGTAGACATTTTGCAGAGCAGGTGTAACCAACCATGTCTATTCCCTTTCCGTTCTCCCGCTTGTCCTGCATTCTTTCCCAAAAATAGGGACTTTTTTTTAAATGCCGCGGGACAAATTGTTAAAAATCGGGACTGTCCCGCCAAAATCGGGACGTCTGGTCAAGCTTATTACTTATTACATCTTATAACTTTATTTATACTTTTTTAAATATTACAGCATTAAAGGAATTTAAAAAAATATATGATTTGTATATATAGGCTATGTTTAAAATTATTAAGAATCTATCTCACCATAACATGGCCTTAATTTTTAATAAAGATGTACATGATTATTATACTAGAGGTTGTACTTTATTGCACAAAGATACTAGTTTCTAAAAAAAAAGGTATAAAAGGGATTCGTTATGCATTAATCAACCATTACAATAACTTACCTATTGAATATCAACATTTCACGAATGTTAAACATTTTTCTAATTGTATTAAAAAATATTTTTTCTCATTGCTTTCTTAGTTAATTTTGTTAATTTTATTAATTTTATTATTATTAATATTATCCTTTTTAAATATTGTATTTATATGTGTATATATATTGTGCATCTATAGTAGTTTGTATTACTTAAACTTATGCCTGAATTTGTTTTCTTGTTTTTATTGTTAATTGTTTTATGGCCATTATTTTTTGTATATTGCCCCTTAACATGATCAATCTTGCTCTTTGGAGTCTTTGAAGAAATAAATAAATAAATAATTAGTAATAAATGTGTTTATAGGGCCTATATTGTATTGTTTTGTGATACTTCATACATAACATTATGAAATGAACGTCTTAAATAAATAATATTTTCTAAATAATTTTAATTTATTCATACAATTACAGTACACACGAAAAAAAAAACACATAAGATTGAAAAAAAAAAACAGGCATCTCCTTTCAATGATTTTTTTAAATGATCCTTATGTTGAGGATCCCACAATAATTGCTTGCTTCTATAAATATCAATAAGTTTTAACATGTTTTCCTCTGACCACTCCATACTCAAATAATAGGTGCGCACCGAAAACAACGAACCTCTCTGGTACCCGTCCAAATCTAAACAGCGAACCATCAAAGTGTTTGTGGAAAAAACCGACAATGAGCGGATCGTGGTGAGAGACGCGCGCGCCGTTCGCGCGCACCTTAAAACCCCGTCCAAATCTGACGAACATGGTGCGCGCGCAAGTGTGTACGTACCTTAAGATGCGGTGAAGGGTGATATGAAATGGATGAATGATAACATTAAATAACATGAAGGGGAGGAAATGGTGGAACCAAATTCAGAAAAGCAGCTAGGGCCGACCCAATATTATCTATTTAATTTAATTTAACCTCTTCTTTTGCATATACTTTTACATGCTCCAAGCCACCTGGGCTTGTTAAGGTACGTACACATATGCGCGCCGCGCGCGCGCGGCGCGTGTTATGTTCGTCGAAATTATTAATTTCAACGAACCTCCTGCGATCCATAGGAAACCCACAAAACTTCAGTAGACATTTTGCAGAGCAGGTGTAACCAACGATGTCTATTCCCTTTCCGTTCTGCCGCTTGTCCTGCATTCTTTCCCAAAAATAGGGACATATTTTTTAAATGCCGCGGGACGCGGGACAAATTGTTAAAAATCGGGACTGTCCCGCCAAAATCGGGACGTCTGGTCATGCTTATTACTTATTACATCTTAGCCTATAACTTTATTTATACTTTGTCAAATATTATAGCATTAAAGGAATTTAAAAAATATATATGATTTGTATATCGATCCATAGTAATTCTGCCCGAAGGCAGGTCCTTCACTGAAATCATAGCATTTTCATGCTATGCTTGCAGCTTTACTAGGGAATTGTGTAGGTGTGGTAGCTTCCCGTTGCTTTCCACACCGGTGAAGGATGATGAGATGATGATGATATGATAATGATAAGGATGATGATGATGATGGCCATATGATTTCGGGGACCGTTTGGGCCTTAAAGTTTTCCTGACATTTGTCTTACAGGTGAGGAAAAACCCCGATAAAAACCTCACCCAGCAAAACTGCCCCGACCGTGGATTGAACCCGGGCCCCGCTGCGTGACAAGGCAGCACGCTACCTCGAGACTACAGCGGTGGACATGATTTGTAGATATATGTTTAAAATTATTAAGAATCTATCTCACCATAACATGGCCTTAATTTTTAATAAAAATGTACATGATTATTATACTAGAGGTTGTACTTTTTGCACAAAGATACTAGTTTCTAAAAAAAAAGGTATAAAAGGGATTCGATGCATTAATCAACCATTAAAATAACTACTTACCTATTGAATATCAACATTTCACGAATGTTAAACATTTTTATAATTGTATTAAAAAATATTTTTTCTCATTGCTTTTTAGTTAATTTTGTTAATTTTATTATTATTAATATTATCCTGTTTAAATATTGTATTTATATGTGTATATATATTGTGCATCTATAGTAGTTTGTATTACTTATACTTATGCCTGAATTTGTTTTCTTGTTTTTATTGTTAATTGTTTTATGGCCATTATTTTTTGTATATTGCCCCCTAACATGAGCAGTCTTGCTCTTTGGAGTCTTTGAAGAGATAAATAAATAATTAGCAATAAATGTGTTTATATATTGTATTGTTTTGTGATACTTCATACATAATATTATGAAATGAACGTCTTAAATAAATAATGTTTCTAAATAATTCTAATTTATTTATACAATTACAGTACACACGAAAAAAAAACACATATCATTGAAAAAAAACAGGCATCTCCTTTCAATGATTTTTTTTAATGATCCTTATGTTGTGGATCCCACAATAATTGCTTGCTTCTATAAATGTCAACAAGTTTTAACACATTTTCCTCTGACCACTCCATACTCAAATAATAGGTGCGCACCGAAAACAACGAACCTCTCAGGTACCCGTCCAAATCTAAACAGCGAACCATCAAAGTGTTCGTGGAAAAAACCGACAATGAGTGGATCGTGGTGAGAGGCGCGCGCGCCGTTCGCGCGCACCTTAAAACCCCGTCCAAATCTGACGAACATGGTGCGGCGCGCGCGCCGTTCGTGTTTGCGGCGCGCAGGTGTGTACGTACCTTACAGGGATACGATCTTTTTTGACCACAGAGACATGAAGATCTTTCCTGGATAAGTGACCTGCTCAACCGACATGAAGATCCTTCCTGGATAAGTGACCAGCTCAACGCGACATATGATGATGATGATGATAATAATAATAATAATAATAATTTATTATTATAATGGTAATAATAATAATAATTAATAATATTAATAATCATCATTCTGAGAATTTTCCTCTCATTGAGCGATTTCTCCGACCAATCTTAGTAATTAACATTAATTAATGTGTATATATATATATATATATATATATAGATATTATAAATATATTTACTGCTATAAAGTAATATTCTCTTTAATAATTTGCTGAACTGTTATGTTACCCGCTAGATGGCAGTTGGAAGAAATTTTCGCTATCTCTTGTGTGAATTGAGAATACTCATGTACAAGAAAATGTATGTTTGTCTTGGAATTCTTGGGTAGCTCAGTTGGTTAGAGCGCTAAAGGTACAGACTTTAGAGATTC